>JARKIC010002026.1:0-81518 GCA_029378375.1 Mycena olivaceomarginata | reverse complement strand
TGTAATGTATTTCAGTTGTGGTCAGCGGGGATAAGGGAGCATTCAAGGTTCCTTGAATAGACGCCCTGCATTCCGGATTTGAATGCCCCGTGAGGGAGAGCAATGGACACAATCAATTTTAAACCCCATGCCTCATAATGTATTCCAGCTGCGTTCCCACCCAGGACACCGCCACATCTACATATATTACAATCTCTCTCTTTATAAAATTATCCTATTACAATTGAAGACTTCCTGTGTCCGCCAGACAACGGCGCAGGGAGCGTGTCGATGTTGATGCAGAGCCCGAGCCCTCCTGTAAAAAGCGAAGGGCAATACATGAACCGCTGGCCAGCTTTCTTGGCCAGGCAATGACTACGGCACAGCAAAGTTCAGCGGACAGAAAATTACTTCGTTGAGTCTCAAGTCTCATGTATGATCTGAGTGCTAACCGTTTCACCAGGTTCATAATCCATTCAAACTCGGCCTTCCGCAGCGTGGAGAACCCATGAATTCTTGAGTTTCATTGCGGTGGAACATGGCTTGAACGCGAAGTGGCCAACGGTGGAGCTCGGGCTCTCGCGTGAAATGCGGCGCCGCATTTCAAGCCTCCCCCTTGTTCGCGCCGTTCGTGGAGGGCATGTTTTCTTTGAGTCGCTCCCCGGCCGTGGAGATGTCGATTAACCCGCCCGCTGAAACTCTGTAAATCGTTCAAAACATTCCAGGCTCCAACAGGGTAGGTGCGAGCCCCACACCTTTGGCCCAGGCATTTGCATCGCTCCAGAGCTTGCCGTCGAGCGTAACGTGTGGCGGCGAAAAAGAATGCCCGCTACCGTGTGGGCTCATTTCTGGGTCGAATCACTTCAAATAAAATGCTAGCATAGAATTTGAGGAATTCTGGCTTTTTCGTATAGCTTAATGTACACCTTACCTGTGGAGTTTCCCCGGAATAAAATATTTGGGCTTCTGAAAAATCGACTTTTGTGAATACAGTATGCACTGTATAAACAAACATTCATAGTAGGATGAAAGTATTTTAAAATAGACTGTGACTACAGGATGTCTGTGACCGCGATGCCCAGTAGAATTGCCTTAGATTCTAATAATAGAATCAGCCGGGTAAGATCCAAGCTGGAGGCCCCAATCACCCGTGCAATAGGGCTATATATAGAGTGTCACTTCATCGCCGGGAAAAGGGCAAAATGTGTGCAGTACCGCACCGCGAATGTCGCCCGAACCGTTATCAGCTGCTGGCCTCAAGTCAGATCTGATAGAATGGAAGTAGCCGATTCTATAATTCTAACGCATTCTAATGCACGGGAGGCATACTAACGCCACTCCAGAATCCGTAGACTGAGAATGAAGGATCAAGATACAACCCATTTCGGCGCCCGCGGCAGCCGGTTGACGGTGTTCACGGTGTGAACTCGCCGTCTAGGTTCGATCCTCCTCCAACCACCGGAGCAACCCTTTAGACATTCCGGCCCTACTGTACAATTTCGTTCAAATCGACAGTCACGCGTCACGCACCTGTGTCGATGTAGAATTTCGGTCGAGATCACGCGTCACCCCGGCGATTGACTTCCCATCGTACCTCGTTCTGAAGTCTGTTGGTTACCGCGGTCTGATTACTGTTAGGTCGTCTTATTATGTAATGATGGGACAAGCTTGCGCAAACAACCACCACGCTAGACGTGTTCTCTACGCGTTTTGACCATCCAAACCTATTTGCGCAGTAAACTTGTCTTTTAGTTCAACTGATGGATTACAGCAGATGGCAGTACCGAAGGCGCGAATGAGAAAATTGCCATTTTGGGCATTTTCTGATCCCCGCGACCGATTCGCCCATATCTCGATGAGTTCTCCACGGATTGAGATGAAACATAGCTAGATAATTCGGGGTAATTCGTGCGCTTAATGATAGAAAGAAAGTTGGAAAAATCTTTTACAGTCGGTGAGATGGGTCTGGGGGTGATTTTGGGGGTCAATTCAGTGTACCGGCATCTAGTCATGTTGAAATGACCTAGATTTTTGTGAGGGAAGACTGTCATACAATCTGAAAGTTGTGACCGAGTCAGAATCTTAAATATAGTTTATCCTGCTTGTAATGACATCGGGACAATGGCAATACACTGCAATAGGAAATATTGTGGTATTTGAATCCATCGCTGAACTCTCGGCAAATCCTATCACACTTTAAGAATGCATAAAAGTCTTCCCTCACAAAAATCTAGGTAATTTCAATATGCCTAGATGCCGGTAAACTGAATTAACCACCAAAATCACCCCCACCACTCGAAATTTCTCTCCACCCTGATGACACATTTCCCAAAGATCTAGGCAACAGTATAGCAGTGTCGAGGGTGCATCCTCATCACCCGATCGGCTCTGTGACCTGGAGCTCGCCCAGAGGGCGCCATCCACACCCACAATCAGTACTGTTGTCTTAGATAAATACAAGGAACTGGTCGGCCGCTTCGTGGCCTCCCATCCCCTTTCATGTGTTAACAAAGCCCTAGGGAGAGCACCCCACCATTCAAGGCTGTTTGGGTCTTTTTTTGTTTTTGAACTTGGCTCATGCTAAATCAGATACTATTATGAGTTCACCACAGGGTACTGATGCTCGGTGCAAGGAAGCAATTGAATATTCGGTGCTGACAGTCGGGAGTGAGATAAATCTTGGCTAATAATAATGCAGCAGGGTCACCAGGATTCATGCACATATCTTTTCGGGACGGCATACATGGAATGTGTGGGACACTTTCATGGTGAATCCGCAGAGCAGTCATCCGTCTCCGTGGCGGTATGCAGATCTTCCTCAAGACAGAATCTAGCTGTTTATATTTGAACTTGAGACCGTAGACACTACACTGCATACACCGGGCGGCGGCGGGCCAGCTAATCTTATCGAGGATTACTGAATATCTGGGGTTCCAAAGAAGCCGGGTTGCCAAATAGAATTATCCGAACTATCTCAATTTTTCAAGCCCTCCTAGGCTCCCCGCAAGCACTCCGGGTTTTCCGCGGCCATCTCAAGCGCGAGGAGCTCCTTAATGCATAGTAGACTACTTTGGAAGAGATCTGGGGTGTCAAATCTAGCTGAATGTTATTTTTGGATGCTGTATCTACCGTATAACAATCTTTTTCTTGGAGAGTTACGGGTTTGTCACACTGTCATATAGTGTGACAATATCTCACAATGCATAGTGCTCATAATGCATAGGTTTAGGGGTCCACCGACCTCATGCATTGTGAATCGTACTGTACATTACAGCCATTTGCAGAACTTAGGGCGCGGCCTTTTTTTTTCTCGTTTTGACAATTCCACCAAGTCGGCTACCCTAAGCTCAATTTTGATCGGATTGTCTCGAGAGTAGGTGCGTAACTGAAATTTCGGGCATCAATGCAGGCTACCACTATATTCCTAGGCCATAAACAATGTTCTGTCTTCTGCTTGGGTTCACAAATTCAATCAGCCTGTATGGCTCTTTGATTGGCAGAGATGAAAAGACCTTTCAACAGTAAAAACTGGGACTTTGAATCCTGGGGCTTCCTTGATTTCTTTGGTGCTTTGCGACCACCAGAGACAGCTGGAATAATGATTTTGGGTCTGCCAGTGTGCCGCTGAGATCGTCGCAACGAGGAATTCTGGCTGCCTCCTGTTCTGGGTTAACGTCAACAAGATCTGACAATTCGTTGGGAGCTGCCGAGGGCCCAGGATGTTCCGTGATAGAAGTGATGGGTCCAGATTGGAAAATATTTCTTCTAACTTCATCGTCAGCATATAGCCTCCAGAAAATATTTGTGGCAGCTCCGGATCCAGAGGAGGCTCTGCTAGGAATGAAAATTCAGCCCCGAGGGTTGGAGGGATTTTTGTGATGCATTTACGGCATCATAGAAGAAATTGAGCATGTCCCGATCACTATCTGGGATTGTCTGTTCGGTGGAATCTGAGCTAGAGATATCTAGGTTGTTGGAATCCGGACTGAAGATATTGAGTTTGGTAGGACTAGTACAGAGAGATTATCATACTTAGGAGAATCAGACACAATATATTTGTTGAAGTTGAATGTGCCTTCATCACCAATGATGGCTTCCCCACTGGGCCTGCACCAAATCTTATCAAATGTGGAATAATACGATGGAATATCATACTGTGCTATCTCATGCTGAGTTTCTGAAGGATTTGAGAGAGACTGATCATGATTGATGTCTTCTATTGGCTCTGCCAACCCTCCAGCAATTGGCGTAGATAGTCATAATTTGACTCACTAGTTGCAGTGTTCGCCCGAAGGCCTTAATAATCGAGCCACTCGGAAGCTAAGGCTTAGCCTAAGGTTAAGGCCTTAGGAGAAGGCCTCACTGAAGGCCTTAACATCAAAAGGAAATAATTTTTTCGATCACAGAAAGTAACCGGAAATCGGTTTATTACATAATGGCATAGGCGCCAAAATAAACAACCTGCTATCAGTAACTGCCCAGGCATATTACCAGTCGACAACATAACTTACTTTGTGTCATTCGGTTCATTGGCGCAGTCAGGAGACATCAAAAATTTTATTATGCCGGCTGTGATTACAACATCTCATGATGCTGTGCAAAGAAATGTCTGAAAATAAGGCCAGACATTGGACTGACTCCAGATCAGTGTTTGGGGTAGATACCTGGACATCTTATGCGATTCTTACCACATTTAGACTGGGTCTAAGCATCACAGTGAGGGCAGGAATGATAAACTGTTGAAAAAGTACCTTTTTTGATCATCAACCATCCAGGCGGAAAGGGAGCCGGTATGATGGCCCAAAAACAATCCGGGACCATCTTAGCATGGGCGGTCGCATCAATGAGCTCAAGCGGATATGACTTGAAGTCGACATTTCCGCACACCCCGTTGACAGAGTTCCGCTTTTGACCTTTCCAGCCGTCCGCTCTAGACCGCAACGGTGAGCTCTACATTGTACGGGCAATAATTGAAAAATTACTTACGATGCACCAACCTCGCGCTCTTTGAAGATCATCTTCAGCTCTGCCTCGGCATCATCCGCGCGCTGATTTAGCAATGACCCGCTGGCCGCTTTGCCAGTGGGAAGAATCTCGGACGTCCCTTGCGTATCATGTCAAAGAGCTTGGACATTTCCGGATTCTCGAAGAGACGGTAGGGGGCATTGGAGGAGATGATAGCGCGGCATGCCTGTTTTTGAATCTCGCCAACTTCGTGCGGCTGATATTCGAGATCCTGGCCGCTACAAACATACAGATTGGCCTGGCGGGATCGCTTCGGTGGTGGCGGCATGGATGCCCGAGAGCTGCCTCCTTGGGCCTCGGGGCCGGTGCTCGTGGACTCGTGCGAGCGTTTCCCGAGTACCCGCGAGCCTGCTGGGTCTTTTCGCGCTGTCGCAGCCGCCTGAACCTTCCGCGCCTCAGCGATGGCATCCGCAGAAGCATGAGGGCATGCCGGCTTCCCGCGGTAGCCAACAATATGCGCTGCCATGGATGAAGGCACACCGTTGCAAGTTCCGGCATGCTCGCAGCCTACTCCTGGTCAGGGTATCATGAAGAAACCTTTATATCCAGACGCACCTCGGTCAAATCAAGCCTGGATCTCGGCTGTGTGGTACTCGGCGGCTGAGTCTCTGCCCACTCGGTGGGTGGATTTTGGAGGGTGTGGCAACGCATGCCTTGCAGGCGCGCGCTGATGGGAGCCGTTTGTGCCTGAGCGGGGCCAGAAATAGTCCCAGATGGGCGACTTATCATTAGCCATGAGCTGGAGAGTACTTCGACAACCAGTGATGGGAAGAAGAAAATTTAGAAAGTTGCGTCATTTACCGGGTAAGCCCTTAGGCACCAAACCGGCTCGCAAGTTAAGGCTTATCCTAAGGCCTTAGGATAAGCCTTAGCCCTTAATTTCAACTCAAGCTTTAGACTAGTTGTGATTGATCTCATTGTACTCTATTTTCCTGGATTTATTCATTGGGTGCTAAATTTGTTACTGTTCAAATCCCATGTACTTGCCCGCTGCTCAGGATTGGATTTTATCAAAGGATTGATCTTTTGCCAAGCAGACACAATCCAACCTTGCGGTTCAGTGGTCAAGACTCAAAGATATGGAATCCCTGTTACTTGCAATGAAATCTGGTAAGAGTTTGCCGAGCGGCCGCCCGGCGGGTTTGGTTGTAATGGGTCTCCGGACCGATTTGTCATCACCCTTGGAATGGCGAGGCTGCCAGCATAGCGCGCGATCAATCACATAATAATCACATGAAATGGTTTGTTAGCATCGGCAGAGATGTCATACCCTATTACTATTTCTCCACCAGTTGCGCTTACAGAACGACTTGGCACGTGGAAATGATTGGCAGGTGATGGCATCAAGTTTATGGGGCCAGCCAATTACGTACCCCAGCCGATGCGTCGCCACGTCAACTCACACTCTTTCTGAGTTCTCTCCGTCAACACTCCATTGCCTATGTCCTTCTCTCTGATGGAAGCCTTGTGGCGGCCAACCATTTTTACCGGATCTCATTGCCCACAGAGGATATTACATATCTTTGGGTTATGTCATCTTCTAGACTGGGCCACAAGGGCTTATGAGGTGCTAAGTATAATCCAGGGACATGAGGCAGCAGATCCATCAGATTAATATCCTATGTGAATGCCACTGCTGCTGTCAGGAAGGCTAATGAGGGAAATGTGCAGTGCGTGTTCCTGGGTCTTCCATGATGGGATCCATGAATGTGGGTGGGTTTAAACGTTCCAGAATGGAGCCCACAGTGGAAACTCCACTAACTCCACCATGTGTGCCATAGTGGAACATTAGCTGAAAAGAAACATCCATTGGAACACTGGCATTACAAAGGATATCCAAACATTGTACATAGTTTGACATAGGACCCCAGATCATCCTTAATGCAAATTCTTTGACACATGCCGTGATGGGCAGTTGGTCATCACTGTGGGCAAGGCCCTGAGGGTGGGACGCGGAGAAGAGGTGATAAATTTAAAACATTAATTTGCACAGAGCGCGTGGGTTTGTGTATGGCTGACTTTTGCCATTTTTTAGGTGTTTCGGATGGGAGTGGTTGAACTTGAGGTTGAAGAAGGGCCGAGATGCCCGATGGGAGGCATGAATTTGAAGAAAAAGGATTGTATTGATCAAAACTCATGGCCTGACCCTGAATCGAACGGTCAAGTTGGGTGTGAGTGAGATTGGAAATTATGTGCACCATGGTGGTTCACCATATTGGGGCTAGAGACTGACTCCGGACAACTTGTGGAGGTGAAAAATAGACAGACAGAAGGTTTTCTGACCACTTTTTGAATTTCCACAAAAGGATTCCCACTCAATTCCTAATTTTCTGACCCCTCACGCATATTACGCGATACCTCAAAACGTGACATCGTATGGAGAGAGTTTTGCCATCAGTGCCTGGTTGTGGTGCAAAACGCAAAATACTTTCCCAACCCCGGCGATAAATAGCAATAAAATATCCATTCCAACTGATTTGGATGATTGGATCAGTTGCTGGGAGCTACCAGGTGTGCCAAGGATTTGCCGAAAAGTGCTGCAGCCTCGGGAAATCCCGAGCCGGGTTACTGCCGAGCCCGAGTCAGGCTTTTGTGCAAGTCCTAAGTCATATTTATCGGGGGTATTTAACGGCGGGTAAGGCTGGGAACGGGTTTCGCTACCCACCGGTTGCCAATCACCGATGGCATCACGGCAACTAATCGGTTGCTATATTGGGGCGGGGCAGGTGTTTCGATGGCAAATCCCCTTTTACGTCTACCACACTGGTTGATGAATACAAGGTCAGTTTCCGTTCGCATACGCAAAATATATTAATTCCAACCGCAACTCAGGCGGAATCGAAAGAGCTTTCGACAGTAACTACGAGGACGCTGGATCATGTCCCGCCGCGGCTCTAGCTGAGAATGCCGATATATATGTTTTATGTATGTGCGGTTGGTCAAATCCACATTTAGGGCTTTATGCGTTACAAAATCCTTCAATCATCTCCTAGATTTTTACCCAAAATTATTCTCGTTGAAAATTATGATATTTTCGCGGTTATCACGTTCGTGGAAAGGCATTGGGCTAAATTACTGGCTGACACCGTTGACGCCTCAAAGGTTCAGTGTCACTCACTATACATGATGTGGTTGAAAAACACCGCCTAAAAGAACTTGTGTGAATTCTGTCTCCTCAGAAATCTCAAACTGGGAGTGCCTCAAAACGTCGCCGGAGCGAAGCGAAGGCATTTCTTGTGCTTGCTTAAAGCGACTTGTGTATGGCAAACCAGGCAAATTGAAGCGAAATTCTGCGCTGGGCCAACTCTTCCCTCAAAGTTTTTCCTCGGGCTCCGACAACGCGGACGAAGACCAAATTTTGGACGTTGACTCACCTTATGGCCTTATGGCAGACCAATTTAACCCTCACTTGGAAACCACAGTTAATAGGCTCCTGGTTTAATAACCTCTTAGTGGCGAGTTTCTGTGATTTTGACATGGGGGCTCATTAATCCCGTACCAATTGATCCAGCCTCGAAATATTGGAGCTTTTGGAATTAAATGGCGTGCAGATTCCAATGAGGTCTGCAGCCGATTTAGGACCTATACATTGTAATGCCCTTTGTACATTTTCCCACTACGATTGAGCGTTCCAACCACAAGATTGTGAATAAAGAAATAGTCCTTGATACGAGCACCTGCATGCCGAATTGATGTCCCAGACTTTGGCATCCGATCTCTGAGAGATTTATGTATGGCAAAGCTGCACAGAGCCGCATGCGGCTTTTTGTGCATTGTCGCGTCAAACGGGCAACGATGCAATCACAGGTATACCTCGGAAGACAATTGCGCAGAAACAGTGGATGATGTAGAGCCAACGGAGATCAGTGGCGACGTATTAATTACGTCCGCCAACTAGCTTCAAGCAAGAAAACGACTCGGTGGCGGACGGTCCGCACTCCCACAACCTAAGATGAAATACAAGCTACTGTGGAAGTCGCCCGTTCGACTCAGGCCCGAGTCCATGTCGTAAATGCGTCCATTTCTTTTTGGCTTGGTCCAGGTATTTCCTAGGTCTGGAGAATTCCGCTCGAGAATGCCCCGTTCGCAGCAAAGCCCGAGAAGGCAGACCACAAGCACCAGTGTGCAGCAGAAAGACATTGATGTGGAGTGCATGTACATTGACACCGAAAACTAAACCTCGGCAGATAATCTTGTATAGCGTAGTACGGGCAATTTAAACTGCTCACGAGGCCGCGAGGAGTCAGCCGAAGGTTGACAACGAGCGGTGTCCTTCAGTGTTACTTTGAACATTGAAACTCGGTGTTGCTTACTGTGGTGTAGACTTTCCGTAGCACGGGCATACTGCTAGTCTATATAAGAATTGAATATAAGAATTAACATGGGTTTGTCTCTGACTATATGTATACTTTACCTTTTCGTTCAAATCGACGCTGGGTGTGATGCATGACACAGTTGAACCAATTCGACATTTCGACAGGCGTCGCAAGTTTGCGTGACGGCAAAAAAAAATTCGACCCCGCCTTGGCGGTGCAATTTTGTTGGAAGCAAGTTCAAGCACCTCCCCACAATATTAGGTTTTGTGTTGGATTTTCCTGGGTATTTTCTTAACATTGCTTTTCAGCGTCAAGAAAATATCAAAAGCCCGGCAGAAACGTTAGGATTCCGAGGGTCTACAGATGACTGAGGGGCTGGGAGATTATTAAAATAGTTGGTTTCTGGTTCCGAATGTCTTAAAATGCGAGTGGTCTTTCCCCGATTTCTAGGGAATTCCCGAGCATAAATATTAAGCCTTTGCCACGAATGATTGATCAAAGTTTGAGTCGAATGAACACAACTTTGTTTTTGGCGGTAAAATCGATATTTTCGTGTCGCCCGCCCATTTCCTGGGTGTAGAATCTTCCAAGGACAAAAAGCCGTCCTGGTAACAACTGCTACTCATCTACATAGTCATCATCGGAATTATCAATCGCGCCATCATCTAAATAAGGTCCTCGCTGTCTTCCCCTGGTAAAAAAACCCGTTGTCCCCACCATCCATGTCCAGTGCAACATCAGCCGCGGTGTCCCGTGTCAATGTTAAACCATCATCCTCGTCCAAAACACGTTCGAACGCCGAGACTTGTTCTGCGGCCGGCCCATCATCCAGATCGCTGTCAATGTCGGAATTTTCATCCTCTTCTTCGTCAGAAATAGAACCAGATGCTACCACAACTGTCGCACCGAGACCTTTTCCGACACCAAATCTTGAACTGTCCGGTACGTCGGTCAACGGAAACTGATGCATTTGTGTAGGGCGGGAATTCTGCCGCCGGTGCTGACTCCGACCAGCTGCCTACAAGAGGTTGCATTCCCGGCGCCGAGATTGGAGGTCGTTTCAACATAGTGTTGTATTCCGTCAAAGGATTCGATGAGCTGTCAGTCAGTTGCTGAGCTCCGACCAAAATCACGTCCGGAGTGGGTGAACCATCGTCCTTAGCAAACACCCGACCTTTAATTTGGTACACATCGTGCTCATGGAGACTGGCCATGAGCAGCGCGATATCGTTCTTGAGGTCAGCAGGTTGGTGTTTGGTACCTTGGTCAGAGCCGAGGACCTTCGTGATCGTCGTAGACAGACGGCGGAGAACACGGATGCAGGGTGAAACCATTTCTAACCATTCCAGGATGCGCTGCTTTCCGTGAGCTTGGTAAATAGTCTGCATCCAGAAAATCAGAGAGAATGAAGGACGGAAATGTGATGAATACCTTGATCCAAAAATTCATATGTTCTTGCATAAGATCCACCTCAACCCACGAGAAAGGGTTCTCCGTTGGATTGACGAGCCAATTATTAGTACAATGTTCCTTTGACGAAACATTGTCAGTAAAACAATTTTACGAAATGAATGTTACTCACCGAATGGACACAGGCCACACTTTGGTCAAATTGTGAATGAGATGTAACATCTCGTGTGCATACTTCGTCCGGCCATTCCCGCGATAACTGCATGCGAAACCTTCAAAACCAGCACAATGCGACCCGAGTCTCCCGCTTTGATCGCGTCCGTAAACTCGCGAGAGATAAGCGCGTCACGCAGCAGTAGAGACGCGTTCTCAAAATCTCGTCACCGGGTACCTGTTCTGACGCGTGCCTGCCATTTTGCGCTTCCATCGAAGCTCTGAGACAAGATCAGCATTGGCATATTTCTGTTGGATCGCCGCTGCAACAGTTTCGAGGTCGGCGAAGGTCTCGATCGAGTCAGCACATTCGTCGAGTGTGGTTTTGTTGGTTTCCAAGAGAAGACAGTGAAGGACACGGGCGTACAAGGATAAGAAAACCAGGTCCCGGCAGGTACGAAATGGGGGAAGTGAAGAAAGGAGAATTGGTGTGCGATGAAGATGTGTATTGTGGAATGAAAGTGAACCCGGATTGCGTGTTCCACGGTTTGGAGTTCCCCAGTGAGTTGTAAAAAATCCATGCATATCCGCAATTTTGGCATGGAAAAGACCAGGTATCCATACACCCCAGCCGTAGCCCCGAATATCCGCCCTCGTGCCCAGCACGGATATTAAGAAGGGAGCGTAGGCGGGCAATCGACAGTTGGTCACCTGCAAAGAATTTGACCGCCCAACTCCAATGCGAGAGGTCCTTTGACTCGGAGCTCCGTATGGATCGCGTCGACAACTTCGTCGTTGCCGATGATGGTAGACTGATCGATGTTCCAGGCCGGAGTTGGGTGAAGGGGAGTTTGGTGCAGTTCAATCTTGTCGGGAGTTATGGGAAGTGATTCGTTCAAGGCGTCCCTAAAACGCTGGAATTTCTCGCCACCCTGATCCACAATTATACGGAGAATACAGTGTTTGAGGCATTTGTCCATCAATGCAAGCTCTGGGGCGGAAAGAAGAACGTCCTTGATGGACAGAGGAGCAGCCGTGCTGAAAGCCTTGTTTAATTCGTCTATTGACATGTCCTCGAGGGCCGCCTTCCACAAGGGCCAAATCGTGGAGCATGTACCATTCTCCTGCGAATCTGTCCGAATTTTAACTTATTTAATACTTGGATCCACGTATTAAAAAAATGTGTACCATTTTTCCCGACCAATTGTTCAGCCGCTCGAAAGACCATATTAATGTTATCATATGAGGTTGCATATAGCCCGGTCGCTGCGACGGCACGGGCAAGATCGCGCATGGAACCAGATAGTTGTCGAAGTGTACCTAGACGAATTGTACGTAACCCTTCAATTTTCGTGGCTAGCAATGCGGAGTCGGGGGCAACATAGGTCTGATGCGAAGTGGTAGGGGTTGAAGGTGGGGTAAGAGGTGGTACGTCTTGATCTACACGCCTGCTGCGCCGGGTTACGGTGAAACGCGGTTTCCGAGTGAGATTTTGGTAGCTTTCCGAGATCCCGAGGTGAGCCATGACACTGATGGTTTGGCGTTGAGCACCAGCAGCATACAGGTACAGGCCCATGATACGCCTGGAAAAATTGTTCATATGGCTATATTCTCCTAGGAGCGCGAGGGCTGCAGATGTAACAATCCGAATGGAAATATTAGTCTGGCAGGCAATCAAATTATGGCAAAGGAGACGGAGACTCACTGTCGCTCGCTTCAAAATCCGGGACGGCAAGTCCTTGCGCGAGTTGCGAGCAGACATTGAAAAGGCAGTAAAAACCTTCATAGCTGTCTTGCGTGCTGCTGCAGATACGTGTGAAGTTTTGTGATGCTGAATGAATCGACATATTCCCCCGTTCACGGCTGTGTCGCCAGTCTGAAGATGTTTCGAGGAAGTAAGATCCCGAGCAGCATCCTGCGCTAAATTGGCAACGAAATCCCCTGCCCACTCAGTTACTTCTTCGCGCGCAGTCTCGCTGTTTTCGGGCGAGACCCAAAACCCGAGAATACTGGTTGCGAGGCCCCGTTCCTAAAAAAGCCATTCCACCGTATTTCCCTCTGCTTATAGATCGGATTGAAGACATAGAGCATTAGGTCTCCAAATGTCAATTCATTATCCCCGAGATCGCGGAAGAAACTCCATCAAAAACCGGTGCCTCTTCTCTTCTGCAGACAATGCCCGACTCGTGAGTGTAGCCTTCCGCTTCCTCTGCCCTTTTTCATATGCCTTTGCCTTTGCGTTGCTCCTTCGTACCAGCGATGGGAACCCGTGTACACCAGGCCGTCGCTGGAAAGCGGAGGTAACGGCTCCAGCTCCGGCGTTGCGGGGTGTGGCCGGTGAGTGCTCTGGAGAGCTCTGAATCGGTGGAGAGGATGGTGGAAGAGGACTGTAAGGGCGGGCAATTGGTGTTATCACGCCGTGGAAGGACCAGCTACCGGATCGCGAATGACCATGGTCTGATTGCTGCAGGCGTGTATGAACTAATTCCAACGGCTGAAGTGGCAGGAGTGGGTGAAGGCGGAGGCGAATATGGACGCAGTTGGAGTCTCCGGAGAGGTCCATCGTCCGACGAGAGGACTGTTCCGCGTCGAATAGTGGGCATGGATGATAGGAGAAGCAAAATGAGTCTATTTCCAAATCGGGCAGAATACAATCGTCGCAATTTTCTTCCTACAATGCCGCCGAGGAGAGCACCCGAAAACTGCCCCCAGACCGAAGGAGACTCCCAATAAACGCAAACCACTCACAAAACGGAATTACGAGGCCTGGAGGATGATATCAAAGCGAAATTCCAATGGGAGCACACAGTGAAAGCTCACCAGCTGGAAGGAATTATCGGACAGCTGCAGATGCGCGACGTCCTCGTTCATGCTGGGACAGGTTCTGGAAAGACTGCCATAGCCTGCCGGCCCGCACGCCCACAAGAGCAGTGAGGGCAAAGTGACGCTGATGATATCGCCACTCATAGCTCTACATGATGAGCAAGTGAGACATTGTACCTTGCAATTGGGGGCTGCGACTAACGAGATGCACCAGGTGGACACGTTTCGAGAGGAATTCAAGCTGAAGGCAATCGCCGTGAATAGCAGCAATGGAGGCTGCAAGATAGAGGTCTTGAAGGTGCGTCTGCTTTACCTCATTTTACAGACATTGCACTGACAACCAGCGATGTGACTAGGAAATTGTTAGCGGCGAGCACCAGATCGTTCTAATCTCACCGGAAATGGCTTTATCGCGGCGCTTCATCCGCGAGGTCCTGCGAAATACTGAATTCGGGAAACGGGTGCTATCAGTGGTCGTCGATGAAGCGCACGTTGTGTCTCACTGGGGAGCCTCATTCCGAAAGAAGTATGGGACGTTGGGGATCATCCGAGCGTTCCTCCCACGCGGAACTCCCATCGTTCGCGCTGTCTGCCCACACTGCCAGCTCGGATTCGGAGCGACGTCCTGAGTAAACTGCAATTCAGCCGCGACTATGTTAGCATCGACATCGGCAATGACAGACCAAATGTCTCTCTTGTTGTCCGCGCAATTCAGCATCCCATGAATACCTATGCCGACCTGGACTTCGTTGTCGAAGGAATGAAGGAAAAGAAGGCTTTTATATATGCGGACAACATTGCGACGGGTGTCGGGATCTACGACCATTTGGACGAGTTGCTGCCGCCAGAGGATCGAGAGAGGGGCTTGATTCGCCCGTATAATGCTGCATTGTCGAAAGAGTACCGAAGGGAGGCGATGCGACTATTTAGAAGCGGCGAAATCCGGGTTCTGATATGTACCGATGCTGCTGGAATGGTAGGCCTCGACATTTCATTTGAGAAGCGCCAGATCATTGACCTTGATTTAAGGGTTGTAACATCCCAGATATCGATCTTGTGGTCCAGTGGAAGCTGCCGGCCTCAGTCTCCATCTTCGTGCAGCGCGCTGGACGAGTTGCGCGAGGTCCCGGGCGCTCAGGCCTTGCTGTCTTATTAGTTGAGCAAAGTGCATACGGCGTTGATGTGGCGGAGGAAATCGCGGCGAAGGCGGGGCCTGCGCGAACAAAGAAAGGCAAGGGAAAAGCAAACGAGGGTGTCGAGTCAGAAGCAGCCAAGAAACGACAGGCGCAGAAGCGAAAAGCCACGCCAAAACACGGGGAGTTAATCGAGGTTCTGTTGGAGGGAAAGACGATGCTATATTTGTATACGACACACCGCCGCTCGATCCCGAGGCACCAAACGAAGGCCTACATGTTCTCGTTCAAACGGGACTCTGCCGGCGACTTTTCTTGACCGAGATCTATGAGAACAAGCCCCCCGGTCAGTTAAAATATCGGAAATACATCATGCAGTACACGTACTGACTCTGCCACATTTGCAGCCCCGACCGGACCGTGCTGTGATATCTGTGATCCTGCACTTCTCGATTGCACGCGGCCGGGTAAATTACCTCCAATCGCTCGCCAGTCTGCTGTGAAGCGTGGTGAAATAAACATGGATGTACAGATAAAGCTGAACGAGTGGCGCACCGAAATCAAGGCAAGGGATTTTCCCGGTACGATGTACGCGTCGTCGATGATCCTCAAGGACGAAACGATTGCCCTCCTGGCGTCGATTGGACCTATCACGTCGCAGCAGCATCTCCAACAAACACTTTCGGGCCAGTGGTTGTGGATTGACGAGTATGGCGGAGCTTTGTACCATTTCATGTCAAGCCTGTCGATCCCCAAGATGAAACCATTGCCAAAGAAGACGCGAGCTCCGAAGCATTCCCGAGCAGAGCCAGTTGATGGTGAGATTGTGGCCTTGGACGAAGTTGGCGAGGGGCGTCCGACAGCGCGTCGACGAGTGAACGTGGATGCCAGCACACAGCCGCTTATCCCCGCATCTTCTCCCGCGGAATTCTCCCATGCCGGCAGAAGCAATTCTATTCCAACAACGCAGAGACGAGGGCAGCAACAGACGGTGGAGGAAATGAGAGCGGAATTTGCACAGTTACCAGTAGATCCTAAATTGGCCAGCTTGTTTACACGCTCAAATCAACATAGTGGATGAGTGAATGATGTGTCGTGACCGCGATTCGAGTGTCAAGCTAAACTGAATTCATTTGAGCTTTTCGAATATGGGGGGGGACAACTTCTAGCGTCGATTGTACGTGTGCGATGGTCATATAACGTTGGAAAGCTACAAATATAACCGAAACACTTGATTTTACCGCAAAAAAACAAGTTGGGCTCGTTCGACTCAAAATAAAAAACTACGCAACTTTGTCCATACAGCTTTTGACACTTTTTTGGAAGGTTTGGAAGGACCTTGAAGGGCAGAAATCCTAAGTCCAAAACCACATTTGGCGCAATCTGCCAAATCAGCAACCAAATGTTCCAGTCGTTCCCACAGCACCGATCTTCTTGCCCTCGTGATCGGTGCGTGGGGAACGGACTGGTCGCGAGTCTAGATTGATCCAATCAAAACAAACCACCTTTCACGTGACCGTAACCTATCCCTCCTGTCCCAGGACTGAGGAAGGCTGGAAGCCTCTAACCCGGGACCCATGGACCTTGGCCTCATGCGTGTTCATGATCAGGGGCAGTCAGACTACGAAGTGGTCTTCCTACAGTTCAAAAAAGCGCAGTTGGCCGGAGATCTGGACTGGTTAGAAACATTGGAACGCTTGTGGCCGTCCCCGTGTCCGCCCCAAGACCATGTCGAAATTGTGTGCAGATTTTCGCAAGAGTTTATAGCCTGGCGAGATGGCGTAATTGTGCCGCATGATGCACCACCGAGCACGGCCGAGAACACCCGTACGCTGATTTCCCGCCCCTTGCCTCGACAACATCTGACTCTTTAGTAAACTCCCTGACGAGGCAAATGAGTTGCATCATTTCGTTGGAGCAACTCTGCCGAGAATGGAAGAACGAGGTGCTCGATATATGGCACGCTCACAATTCACATCAAGCAAGGATCCACCGTCAATTCGCTTCACGATGCCATCCATGCCAACACTACGAAGATACTGTTCCGGGAAGCGAGGATGATATATATCCTGGATGCACTGGTAGCTGCATGGAGGGACCACATACGCGGCGGTGTTTCCTTATCCGGTTCGGACATGCGAATATTGCGAGAATGCCGGGCCATCGTCCAGCAAGACTCTTTTGATGCAGCACTGGAAGCCCCTAAGGTTAGCTTCGTAGGTCGGTCGATCTTCTCGTATAGCATTGTTCTTTGAGTATTGATCGTGATCTAGTAGCTACCGCCGATGTGATCACCAGCCCAGATAGACCCGATATCAACACGCCGCTGGTAATATGTGAAACGACTCGGAAACCGGACTTTGCCTACTCGGATGGAAGTAGGTCCGCCAACAGTTCTTCAGACCCGGTACATATTTTCATCATATTATTCCCTTTATCTGTTTAACCCTCGAATCTCAGGCGCGAACTTATTCAGAATGAGTGGAATAAGGTTGCGCGCCAAGCGGGTGCTGCTGGGATCGAGTTTATCAATGACGTCGATGACGAGGAGGTGCCTCCCGGTATCGGCGTTCTTTTCCCGTACGTTGAGCGGAGGTATCTGTTGTAGGTGAATTATTTTTGAATTTTGAATGCTGAAGATGATTTGGTGCTCCAGTGATATTGGGATCGCCGAACCCAGTCCTCTGCTCGGATGCGGGTGCAAACGGGATGGTGGGTTGTGAAGACTCAGACCAGTGTTCATGCCAAGCTGCGCACGAACATCGCCCCGCTTACACGCAGGTTGAAATTGTTTTCTCTCGTTTTGCTCCGCAGTGTTTGATCTCTGCACAGGGACTCTTCACGTTCAACACGGAATTAGAGATAATCGAATGCAATAACGTACGCATGAGACTTCATTTACAGTACACCGTTGATATCTCCTGGATAGTGCTGCGGATGCCCGCGGGAATGCCCAAATCGTGTAGTGCAGTTCCCGCGGCAGATCCCCGTGCAAATTTTCAAGGCCAGGAGGCGCGGGTGGGGTGCGAGAGTCCCTGTAGAGTTGATCAAAGGACAAGTCGTGGGATTGTATACTGGGTGTGTTCAATTTGATATGAGATTCCAAGAGTCTGAAGTTTTTGTAGGCTTTTAATGCTTGTCCATTCATTTCGCAGGCTTTACGTCGTCTGACCATCCAGTTTATATAGTCGACGTGATGAGGCCAGCAGATTGTCTGGAAGCAGAGCCTCTTATTGTTTCGACCTGGATGTCAATGAGGATCCAGATGAAGAACCTTCAGAAAATGTATACAGCGTTGACGCGTATGCGTGCGGTAAGGCACATTCCTTTTCTATATACCAAGCACAATATAACACCAGCTATAGGGAACTGGACTCGGTTTCTAAAGTGCTTCACAAGCATCACTTACGCATTCTCACTAAATCCATCTTCACAGCCATTCCTGTAGTCCCAATCTGCAGATAATTTCAGTGGTGTATGAAACCATGCCTGAGGTACCTCATCTACCACTACCATCCAGTCACCCTCTGATGTCTTTCATCTCAGGATAACATGCCGTACCTGGCCTTCGTCGCGATGCAAGACATTCCAGCATATGTGGAACTTACTTTCGATTACAATCCTGCCCACCAAGCGGAATGGGATTCCAGAAAATACCAAGAGAAATCCCAATCCAAGAACAACAAGATCAAGAACGGGAGAAACACCTTGCCTCTGTGGAGCATCCCAGTGTAGAGGGTGGCTGCCCGTGGCGGCGTGAAGTTATTAATATCCGGAGACGTATTTAAGGTTTGAATAGATGCCCTGCATTCCGGATTTGAACGCCCCGTGAGCAAGGGCAGAAAACCGTATTTCGGCTGTCCTCCGGAGGGACAAGGGCAGTCAATAATTGCGGGTTATATGCAACTATATTCCATGACGGTTCGAGCTTGCTCACATTTGATCTTCCGGGAGTAAAATTATGGGTTAGATTTAATACCTCTTGAACATCTGCTGTATGTGAGACCAAATTCGTCATATGTACTCAGGGTATGTAGAAGGAAGAGCTCTGCTCCCATGCCAGAAACCAGCCGCGTTAAATGGTCCAAAATATTGGCCGTTCCTCATTTCTCGTGGGAAAAAATTTAATTGGTGCTCAATCGACGTATTTTTTGGATCTGATTCTGAACTCAGATCTTCACCAGAATTGACAGATTGGCGCAGAACCCGAGGGGGATGAACGCACACCTGAACAGTATCAGAAGTAAGTGAAGTTTCTTGGCGTCGCGCGGTTTGTGCCAACAAATTATAGCGGTATTAACCAGGTCGGCCAAGTATTGGCTGAAGTACTCCGTGTGCTTGCTGTGGAGCATCATTACTTATCGGTTTTGCCCAAGAGGCGTAGGAGGCCCTGATGGAAGGGGCGAGTACCAAGACGTCAAAAAAGGGCGTGCGTGATGAATGTCACTGAGCAGACCTTCGCTTAAGCTTGAGAACATCAAGTCCCGCTCGTCAATCCGAGCAGAGTCCTTGGAGGAAAAAGAGCTTCGGTGCTTCAGTAGCAACGGAAATATGTGCGCCATCCACACAGCCGATCTTCCGTCAAGAAACTGCGCAACTGCTTGCGCATGCGATGATCCGCGCGGGTCTGACTGCCCATACGCTCGGTTATGGAAGAGGGTAAGGAGAAGATCCCCAAGGGAGTCAAACGGACCCAGATTCTGGACGAGACCGTTCACAAACTCGAATTAGCTGCATCAGCAGCAGCTCGCTCTTCGGGAGACATTCGAGGCTGACGTATTCGTTCCTGTGCATGAGGAAAGGGTTCTGGTTCCGAAAAGGGCACTTCATGCTCTGAAGCATAGATGGGTGCGATGCGGTAGGCTTCAGCTTCAGGCGGAGGGGCGGGAATCGTAGGAATGGCCAATGCTCGATGGTGGCCCTTTCGGTGCGGTCTCGCAGAGGATTGGGGAAAAGGTTCAGGCTTGGGAAGCAGTATTGGGTCTGATACAGAGCTGGATGCGAATCGGTACGCTGCAGCATCGACAGGAGGGGCGGGGATTGTAGGAATGGGCAATGGTTGATGCTGTCTAGTGGGTGCCGTGGGCGGTTTAGGAACGCTCTCTTGTCCAGGGTCGTCAGCCATGGGCCCAATACGCGTCGCAAATCGGCGGTAGCGCCAGAGGAACGACGTGGACTCCATTTCCCCGAGATAAAGGGCAAGGGGAAAATGCCACTGTCTATGTAAGTGCCGTAGACTGCCGCTGCAAAAAGTCGGATTGCTGCTGCACTGCCGCTGCATGTGTCACACTGCCGCTGTGTCAGGCATCTATTGCCGCACAGGCTGTGTCAATTGCTTGCACATTGCCTACGGTTGACAGCACCGCGTATTTCAAAGGTTTTGACATACAATAACGCCTAAAGTGCCTCTGCCATGTCCCAGGAGTCTATAAATTATTCTGACTCGTAACTCTTCAACTTGCAATGTTGAACATTGATTGGAAATCTGGCCCTTGGCCAATTCATTTCCATTCCACAGCACTGAACTTGCTCTGATTCAATGGGAACAAATTTAATATCGCATCCTTCAGGGGGCAGATTGCCGTAGGGCTATGTAAAGTTGATTTCAGCGGCGCTGACAATGTTGAACCAGGGTTATACGAATAAAAATCAAGTGTAGCCCTCAGGATGGAGAAGAAAAACCCTACGACACGTGTCCTGTCACCTGAACATGACGGCCAGTTTCCAGACTTGCTGATGGAGTCAGGAACCTCAAAAGGACCCGACATTTGGTCGAATATGCAGCTTCATCAAGGCAAAATTAATTCTTGAAATACCTCAAGTTATAAATTCATGGTCACTCACATCCAATGGCCCACTCGGTGCAACCTTTGCAGCTACATATGAGTTATTTGGTTGGGGAGAGCCGATGGCACGAGATATTTCACTCGAATCTGCGATTATGCAGTCGGTGTGCTCTCCCCAAAGTCTTCTGTATTCCATTCGTATTCTAACGTTTTAGTCAGGGCGTCTTCCGTTGCGTGTTGAAAAGCCCGCAGGGGGTTCTCTGACTGCCGACGAATAAAAATTCGCAGTAACTGGTCCATGGGCAATAATTGTAAGCGTGTATAATTTACTGCGGCGTGTGTCCATTGAATATGGTCAGATTCCTGTGGTATGGGAGCACAACATTGTGATTCTTGTCTGCAAAGTCACATAATTTGCACATGGCGGGGTGGTCTGCAATAATCCTGACTAGTGCAACACGCACCGTTATACCTGCAACACATTGATTAATTGTCTCATCTGGATTCACAGGACTACCAAGGGTGTTCCGGAGTTGTTAAGAGTATACCTTCCCATAAAGACCAATCAGATCATCTACAATCAATTTGGGATGGTGTTGCAGCTGGTCGGCGGTTGGTTCAGCTGGTCCTGGTTGCTTCCCACTGAGAATGAGATTCTCAACCCGATACCTGTTGTTGTTTTATAAGAACAGACAATGATAAATCACGGAGGGTTGAATTCTTTAATTGAACGGAAAGATGCAATCAATTGAACGGCACGCTCCGAGCCGGACACGGATTGTTGCCGTTTGGCGGAGAGCAAAAGCGCCCAAGTCGATCAATCAACTCAGAAATCGGGGGTTTTCAGCCTGCCATTCTTCACCAATCAATGTTTGTAGGGTCCTGACTTCTTCCATTTCATCGGCAGTTACGTCGGCCTACGTCAGCACACGCCGGAAGCTGTCTGTTTCCAGAGTCCAGTGGCTTCCCAACTTCTTCTGCTTCTTCTGGGGTGGTGAGATAAATTATTGTGTTTTCGGATCTTCTGGGTGACAATATATGAATTCCGCCGTGCCCAGACCCTGCCTCAATTCTGCCTACTGGGGTAGGCAGACGTAGACCAACGTAGACCCAGGTCAACAACTTTTGCCTACGGGGCCAGCACATCCATCAGACTGATATCTCATGTGAATGGCACTGCTTCCGTCAGGCTCCGGGTTAATCAGATGTCCAGTGTGGGTTTCTGGGGCTTCCATGGTGGATTCCATGAACATGGGTCTGAAAGATATTGTTTGTATATGCACTTAGAGACAAAGGAAGGTAACGGAAGGAGGGAAAGAGGACAGGGGCCAGTGTGGGTGGCATAGGGGCATAGGACAAGTTAGGAAAGAATCAAGATCCAAACATGCCAGAAAAGAAACATCCATTGGAATCCTGGCATTACGAAGGACATCCAAAATTGTACATCCGCTCCCTTGGTTTGACATAGGATCCTGAAAATACACTAGGCCCAAAATTCCGGAGATCCTGGACACTTTTTATTTTTCCACCCTTTCTGAGACTGCGGAAATCGTGTTTCCGAGCTGCAGGAAATTTCCTCGATTTTTGTTCAGACAGTGGGCCTTAGCCTCCTAAGGGATTGTCAGGGGTCCTGGGACATTGATGCAATCAGCGGAGCGGAGATGGGCTGAGTTTGAAAAAGCTTCGGACGGACAGACAAACAGACACACGTAAATTTATAAAAAGAGTGATGGAACATTATCCAATAAAAATAAAAATAAAAAATGGTGACAACCTCGGAGAATGATTGTGTTCAGCATTTCCTGTTGTTTGGACCGTACCACCTGTCCTTCTTGCATCTCTTCCTCTTCCACCATCTTCTATGGACAGCTGTGGACAACTGTTGCCCCAGACTGTAGCTTCTGCTGTTTTCTCCTCAAATGGCTCAACTTGGAGCAGCACACTGACCACTATGTCTCAATGTGCGACACACAACTATGCTCCAATTATCTGCTGCAGCAAGTATCCTCGCTCCTTGCCGATACACGCAATCGGTGTGTCCTGTCGCACATTTTCTTTGACCGTCCAAGTTACCAAGTATAGGAGATCTTATCAGCTCAACGTCGTTCAACACCTCCAAAAGGCTGCCGAATTTGGATATGAAAATTTCTCTCGTCTCTCGTTGACGCCTCCCATGGTTGTTCAGCTCACGGTGCGCGACATGAACGGCAACTCTATTGTACTGTATGTATGCTCCTCCTCATGTCAAAAAATGCTGATAAGTCTTTCGAAGCCAAGAAGAGCTGCCTTTCCTTATTGCGCATCTGTCACTGTTCACTGAGAACGGAATGACGTCTCTAGACATGGGATCCTTGATCACCGGCTCGGCTTATAGGCAAGGAGCGCCATCACCTATTTTATATGGTACAAGAGCGCGCTGGGGCGCTCCGCGCCCCAGCACTTCGGTTGAGGTCCCGAGACATACGTCATGAGAACAACATGAATAAAGGGATAATTTCGGATCAAAATAGAGGTCAGATGAGTAGCGGAGCTTAAAAAGCTTCAGACAGACAGACAGGCTTAATTTTATAAAGAGGAAGAATCTAGCATCATCTGTGGACCACCTGGAGGACACAAATGGCAACATGCCCTTGTTTCTTTGTCTTCCCGGACGTCAGTATCCGCTGGCGCGGCCGATTTCGGTTGGGTGTCACCCTTATAATGATAAGCATGTCTGAACAGTCATTTGTTGGCCTGCTCTCTATCTCACTCTGTTTTCAGCAAGGCCAGGTCCAACAATATTAAATGCTACGGCATAAGTATGTTATGGACTGGGTCAAAACAAAGATTAGTGGTTCGACCCAAGCAAACAGCCACCTGCCTTGCCGAAAATGGTTCAGTTTGATCAAAGTCATAACAAGTGACAACATCGAACATCTCAGCTTTTGAGATTGGTCCCCACGATCAATTTCCTGATATAGTAATCGTTGCACGTGATGTCCGTGTCCTCCGAAACCTGGTTTTACTTCGCCGTGAATAACGACGTTACTCGCATACGTCTGTCACACCGCGCGTGAATTGTACTATATTCACACTGGCTAACTATTCCATAGCTTGTTACCATGATACAGGCGCAGTTAGAAATTGTATGGTACGTTCCCTCTAAACCTTCTGTTTCTTCTTAACCATTTGTTCCGCGATACCAGCGACCCGGCTTCCCGCGCGATTCCGTCAAGATGAACCCCCGGATCCAACGACCCCCATTCGAGCTCCCACACCACCACCTGAACTCGACGACGCCGGGTCTCAGCCCCCCCCTGACACGGATGCACCGCGTAAATGGGTTAAAACAGAACCTAATGCCCACGGACTGTATAAAGTTTTCCCACACCGCCCGACTCACGACCCCGAGGATTCTATTTCTTTGGACGATCTCTGCCGGTGCTCTGAGTTGCTCACGGAAAAAACCGCCGCTGTTCAGATGTCCACACCACCGTGGTTTCCCTTCCTCAGTTCCACAGTCGCACGCTTGATGTGTTGGTTCCATCTCGGCTCGAACCTCAAATCCGTCGCAGATCTCGACTCCCTCGTTCACGATGTACTTCTCCACCCCGATTTTCATAAAACACACCTCGAGGGATTCAACGCTGCTCGCGAAAACAAACGGTTGGATGATACCGCCGATACCAGTCTTCCTGGTAAGCCCCCGAGCGGCTGGAAGACCGGGTCTGTAAAAATCAAGCTTCCAGCGCACAAAAACTGCACGCCGGAACAGGAGGCGGCGGAATTCGAGGTCACCGGAATTATGTATCGCCCTCTTCTGGACACCATGATCGAGGCTTTCCAGAGCCCTGCTTTCCTTCAGTACCATATCACCCCCTACGAAGCTCGCTGGGACCCCAACCACGACCCAGCAAATCCGGACACGACCTTGGACGATTTGAATGCACCATTAGACGAGAATGGACTCCCGCCGCTTCCGCCGGGACATCAGCCGGTTTATGCGATGGCCTACACCTCCTCGGACATGCTAAAGGAGCATAATTCACTGCCCCAGACCGCGCAGCCTCATCTCGAGACTATCATCGCTGCTTACATGTTCTGGTCTGACTCGACGCATCTCGCCAATTTTGGGAATGCATCCTTGTGGCCATTATACACCTTCTTCGACAACCTGTCCAAGTACACACGCGCCAAGCCGACGTCAAACGCAGGGATTCAATTTGTTCTCGATGTTCGTACCCGATCTTCTCCACGAGGTTGAGCTCGGCGTCGTCAAATCATTGTTTACACACACGCTCCGGATCCTACAAGCCGAGAGTGCAGATGCCATCGCGAAGCTCGATCAAAGGTAACACTCCAGGCATGGAATTGAAATAATTTATATTAATACAGCTTAGATTTAGAAAAATACCGACGTTCGGCCGTAGTACAATCCGGCGTTTTCATGCCAACGTATCGGAGATGAAAAAGCTCGCGGCAAGAGATTTCGAAGATATTTTGCAGGTGCGCTATAGTATTTCATCTGTAATTCTGCTAATATTGCGAACAGTGCTTGTTACCGGTTCTCGAAGGCCTCCTACCTGTTCTCGACTACGTTGCCCAGCACACGCCACCTGGACTACCCCCTCATTCGCTTACCACCAAAACCAACGCGGTTTTCCGCCTCTTAGGCAACTTTTCCGTGGACCGTGGACTGGTGAAAAATGTCCGAGTAGTTGTGATCCAAGTCGGCAGTCGACTAATCACGGTCCGCCTACTTAAAGGCATTGCTGCCGGAATCAGCCAGATGGACGATGAAGAAATTCTTATTCCTAGGATATGCTTCACCGCAACTCTCGCCTCCGGACACACATTGCTCCGACGCCAATTTCTGCTCGCAGCTGCTTATGGGACAACTTTCAATAGCTGTCAAGGGCTGACTTTGGACATGCTTTCCAGAATTTGACACTGAGATCATGCAAAAGTTCGATTACGCCCAGGCGAGTCGACAACTACAAATGTTATATATCATGAGATATTGGTGTAAATTACACGTACAGCACACATGTACAAGCCGAGATCAATTCATTTCGATACCTTCTCCTGTCCACTGCCGGAGCGTAGCGAAGGCATATCTTGTCAAATGCAAAATCGTCCGATGTAAAAATGAACTCGACACGCTGGAAAAGGAACAGCAGGAGGTGGAGGATGGCCTCGCTCTCTTGGTGTACCCAATCCTCACACTGCCTAACGAAATTACCTCCCAGATCTTCATTGATTGCCTCCCGACTCACGGGCCGGTGTGCCCCTCGCCTCACACGGCGCCGCTTCTTCTAGTGCATATCTGCAGACATTGGAGGGAAGTGGCTCTTTCCACACGCGAAATTTGGAGCTCCATTCGCTTGTGTTCACCGAGCAGTAGGGAGCCTCCCCAACACGCGGCCAGCGCTTTCCTTCAGACTTGGGTTTCCCGCGCGAAAGGACACCCCCTTTCGTTGGGACTCCATTGCAGTCACAAAACAGGATCCACGGACTTTATTTCATTTGTTTCTTACACCCTCCGTCTTCTGCAGCACTTCGCAACCGGATTCATGCCGAACAAAACTTTGGCGGATGTTCTGAAAAGCGCCCCTCCCATCCGCAGACTTCGTCTGACACGCGCTACCACCGTCCATTTTCCCCAGCCGTGGTTGGTGACCGGCCTTCTCAGTGGAGACGCTTTTAAGTCTCCCAACCAATTTCCCCGTCCATGCGCACTTGGAATGTGGCATAACGGGTCAATCTGTGGAAACAGCGGCACCAAAAATATTTCCACACCTCTCATCTCTCGTTGTCAGTCCCATGAGTGATGGGGTTAGGTTCGCAGTAAAGAATGTCACACTCCCCAGTCTTCGCCGCCTCGAGATCCCCGACCACCTGCCCCTGGATGATATCACTTCACTTATTTCGCGTTCATCCTGTGTTCTCCACCACGTCGTGATTGCGGCTGGGTACCGCGAAGCGGCTGCCGCCAAACTTTTCGAAGCCTTGCCATCGCTCGAACGCCTGCAAATGGATGTGTACGAACATGCCGATATCCTGGTTAGGTGTTTGAACTCGTCCGATGTGCTCCCTCGGATCAGGGCCCTCACGATATTGTCTTGCTGTCGTATATTCCAAGGCCCCGAACATGTTCGGCCCGGCTGGATTAGATGGAGCTTTCTACTTGGGTGGGGTCAATAATGGGCTTGGTTTGGGTGAGGTCTAAGTGCACAATTTGATTATATTTTCGCTCATGGCAGCCTCCAGATAGTACTCAGGCGTCGAAGCTTGATGGAATGATGGACACGCTTGGACCGGCTCGTCACAATGGATACCCACTTACCTGCGCTTAATTGGGGGGAGGGCAGTCTCATTCGTGTTCTCTGGCTGAGCGTCTGTAGAAACCCGTCAACACCGCTCACACCGCATGCGAATGCGATGATATCGCCGTTCTGGAAATCTGATCCCACCTTTGGTCAAAAGTGTCAGATCAGCTTGTATCCCTGTCACGACCTTGTTATGAGGATCTACTGCACTAGGCTCCCCAAGCTCCCTTTCTCGAAAACCCGACGCTACGGGGCCAAACGCTACTGTCCCTGTTGTGCCCTTGTGCCTTCCCACACCCGGGACCTTCCCATTGCTACATGCGTACCATTACACGCAGAATCCGAGGACGCTCGCCCCGCTTGCGCCTCTACAGGAGGCGAGCCTGCCACAGCTGGTAGTGCACGCCACAAAGGTTCATGGTCTATGGCGTAACGCGTGCGCCCTCGGTGTTATTTCCCCGCTCCTCTATGAAGTCATCGAGGAGTCATGGGTGAAGACCCTCACCACAATGCGGGCGTGTTCTTGAATCGCCGGAGTCGCAAGCATCCTTTAACATTACTGGCTCGTTGTATAAAGAACCTCTGCCGCGTTCCGGACGCTTCGAGGAAGTAGCAGCAGCAACGCAAGCCCGCCAAAGCGAATGGATTGGGCTCGGAGATATAGGCCACGTTACACGTACATACAGTAAGAAAATGGAGTTACAAGTACAGGAAAAATACAAAATACAACTGTTCAAGGGAGAGGAGGGTGGGTGACGCGAGAGCACAAGCTACAAAGCCTAGTGCGATATTAGTTTTAGTTTGCTCTCGTAAATGACGGCGGTGCCGCTCACTTGATCCAGATTTTGCCTCGTAAATTCACTGCGGGGAAGCCGAGAATAAACAGCAAAATCTGGAGAGGAAGGGAAATGATTAGAGAAATTTCTATGGGCCTTTTTCTTTCCCCTACCCGCGTTGTCACGGCAGTCCTCATCATAGAACCACTAGTCAGGACACTCGGTCTCATGTATTCCAACGCAGCAGAGGTGAAACTGGACACAAGAATTGAATCAGGTCCACCAGAAGTTAGAAAAAAATAGAGTTCCTGACCTGAGATCCGCACCCTGGACCCATACATTGTATCATTGGCAGATTACTCTCCACCGAGCACTCAGGATCAGCGCAAGTACCTCCTCTTCATCCGAGTGGATCACAAAGTGAGCATAACTCATTGTACCCGGCGGCACTCTCTTTATAAAATTAAGCCTCTCTGTCTGTCCGAAGCCGTATCTTCATTTGTAAACTTCTGTGACCATCTGACAGGCATCGCTTATTTATAAAGTGGGAGCCGGCGCGAAGCGCCGGCGAGCGCTTGTTTTTTAAAAAAAAGTGTTTAAACACCTTCTGCAAGTAAACCAAAATCTTGGACATAACCGGATTATGGACAATCGGAAAAGGCAATGTTCGGTTACTTTGGTAGTACTGAGTAACACGTTCCAAACACGGAAGCTCACGTTGAGATCCGAGAACCGTTTTTCGTCAGGAGGCTAGGCAAAGGGTTTCTGTGCGACGCCTCCGCCTCCGTGAACCGATTCTTTTGGGCGACCAACAAGCAATACAGCCTGAGGCAATTGAATTCTAAACTGATCCGATTCGTCCGATCCATCTGATCCGGCTTACTTCATCCAGTATCATTTTGAAACTGTACGGCCGAGGCTGCTTGCCAGTGCTCGGGCGGCCGGATTTGATTTTGCATAGAAGGGGTTTTCTTAACATTATAAGATAGGTCATCCTAGCTCGCCGCGCCATCCCGAACCATGACGAGGCGCTGCAGGGCGCTGCCAGGCCCCGGGAAGCTCCTGCCAGTGCCAAGCCTTGTCCGAAATTATGGCCTTTTTATAGTCTGTGTCGACTGGCAGGCCCTTTAAAGGACCGCGGAAATTAGTCGAAATGAGCGCAAAATTGAACGTTTTCAGTTCAAAGCTTGCCCATGACTGAACGGAAAATAACCGCGTCCCGTGCATTCGATAGCCACAGCAATCCTGAGTCAAAATTCCTGCCAGACCTTGACGATTGGTGCAGCGGTGGGCAAGCTACGAGGCAAACGATGGCGGGGAAAGTCCGGGTAAGTACGTGCCATCTTCGGCCAGCAGAGGGTAGGAGAGGACGGATAGTGGTTTTACGCCGCAGTGTGGTAAGACTCGTAAGACCCATCGCTCGGTGGGCAATTTCGGCGAGTTGTCCATTTTTGAAGCATGTGAAAGACTTGCATTTTGAGCGGTGTGACTGAATGCAAATTGATGAATTTTAAGCATATACCCTGGCATTTTGAGGTGCGCAGTGAGACGCATTTTGAGTCACGTGAAAGGCTTGCATTTGAGCAACGTGACTGAATGCAAATTGAATTGTTAGTGCTGTATACTCTGGCATTTTGAAGCACGTGAAAGGCTTGCATTGTGAGCAGTGTGACTGAATGCAAATTGAATTGTTAGCATATACTCTACTCGTGGTGGAAAAAAGTGATGGACGGTCGGTTTGACGGCCATATCTCTACGACGGAGCATCTTTTTGACGCAAACTCAACTATGCAGGACATATACCGGACAGGTGGCAGTATTTGGAACCATTGATGGCATCACTGACAGCTGATGTCCATCAGAAACCGCCAACAACCAAAATGAGCATTTTTCAACTCGCTCTAAAAATTTTTCTGGTAAAATTTATGAAGCCTAGACTGAACCCTCTGTCACTGCGAGTAATTCTACCAGTCAGACGGTCGTAAAATATGCATCCGTTGTGGAGATATGAGGGGTCGTCATTTGACTGTTGGAAGTCGGCATTTTTGATGGCATCAATAGGCTACAAATGTTCTTCCAGCCCAGTAGAACTCTCCCGTATTCGGTTTTGGGCCCTTACCTCTTCTTCCAGCTCCGGAATCTGTCAGCAAATTCCACCGTCCATCACTTTTTTCCACCACGAGTAGCATTTTGAAGCACATGAGGGGCTTGCATTTTGAGCAGCATGTTGCACGGAAGATCAAGCCAATTTCGGCCAGTTGTGGGGGCGTACTCACTGGAATTAGATAGCCCTGGCCGTTGGGTCATTTGCATCCACTTGGCTTGTGCTCCGGGCCATTATTGGGCAAGTTAGAGGGCAATCAGTGGGACGCATTTTGAGGCATGTGAAAGGCTTGCATTTTGAGCAGCGTGACTGAATGCAAATTGAATTGTTAGTGTATATTCTGGCATTTTGAAGCACATGAAAGGCTTGCATTTTGAGTGGCGTGACTGAATGCAAATTGAATTGTTAGTGTATATTCTGGCATTTTGAAGCATGTGAAAGGCTTGCACAAATTGAAGTGTTAGTGTTTTCTGGCATTTTGAAAGGCTTGCATTTTGAGCGGTGTGACTGAATGCAAATTGAATTGTTAGTCTATACTCTAGGCTCGTGAACCACCGCGTTCGCCAAGCACGTGGCTGCGCTTATCACGGGTGGCGAAGCGGCTGGGATAACTGGTTGTGATTTTGGCTGATGCTGCAAAATGAGGTTTCGGACTTAGTATTTTCGACCTCCTGTACCTTCAGAATCTTCGTGCCAGCCCTGAATTTCTTCTGGGTCAAGTCTCGTCCAAATTGGCCACAGTATTCTTGGACGCCTATGTGGCACCTACATAAGTACCTCCCAAAATTTGTGGAATTTCTGGGAGGGGCGGAATGTTGAGTTTCTTCGTGCCAGCCCTGAATTTCTTCTGGGTCAAATCTCCTCAAAATTTACCACAGTATTCATTGGATGACCATGTAGCACCTCAGTACCTCCCAAAATTTATGGAATTTCCAGGAGGGACGGAATGTTGTGCGTGATGTTGAACCATTTTTGGCCTAGTGCAAGTTTCTTCGTGCCAGCCCTAATTTGTTTCTGGGTCAAATCCCCTCAAAATTTACCACAGCATTCCTCGGACGTCCATGCAGCACCTCAGTACTTGCCAAAATTTGTGGAACTTCCAGGAGGCACGTAATGTTGTGCGCGATGTTGAACCATTTTTGGCCTAAGGTTTTTTATTTACTTGATATTTCTTCGATCAAATTTAGATAGTATCACAACCTGATTGTTTCCCTCTTTTTATTTATTCATGGAACCATTCGGAAAGCACATAAACCCCCTAAATTCTGGGTGCATATTTATATAGGTCCACAGTTAATTATCAGCTCTTGATCCACCCAGAAATACCGTCCAGACAATCAGAAGGAGGGAAACATCATCAATTTTCGATCAATTTAGAAATTTCATAATATATTAGATGTGAGAGATTCCACCTCAGGTCCAAATGCGTTGATCTACTGTACTTTTTCCTTCAAATCGGTAGTCACGCGTCACGCACCCCCCTGTCGATCACGAACTTTGGTTGAGGAAGAGGAATTCCGCGATAGAAGGGTGATGGTTGATACAGCGGGAGCAAAAGGATGATATGAAGAAGTACGAAAAATCAGGATACTAGAGCAATTCGACTCCATGGGGGTGCTCCTCCCTCTTCAAGGCCTACTGTCTTGGCTGCATCGACGTCCACCGCCCCGCTTCTGCTGGCAGTGCTGCCGACCCGATGGATATCGACTCGGACGGCGAGGATCAAAACGGTGGCCTCGGAGGGGCATCCGCATGGTTCGAGGCCGGTACGTCTGTGTCCATTTCTATTTTAATTCGATAATATTACGGTAGCGTTAAAAGCCGTGCAGCCTGTCATTGGGAAAAAGGAAGCCATGATCGCGCACCTGATTGGTGCAAAGCCCTACCCCGGTGCTTCGAAAGAAGCCAGTGCGGCGACCCGGAAAGTTTCGGGGAAAAGCCGCCGCTGCTGAAGGAGACGCTACAAACGGGGATCATGTTGTAACGTCATTGTGCTGGCTGTGAACGACTTTCTCTACCTGTTGTGAGCGTGCTGGGACAAAGCGTGCAAATTATAGGCACATTGCGACACGGTGTCGCGTGAGAGCCTCGCTTAGCATACGCATATTTGAACGGCACCGCCAGCCTGCAATTGCTTTCGACGGTCACCGACTTGGACTTGACCTGGAGGTAGACGCTGCACGTCGCGTGTCCCGATTGGCCACAGAAACCGCATATCGCCTCGTGCGCGCTGGTGCGAGAAACCTGCGTTGCCTTCCCTGGAGCGCGCATTGACCGCATCCACAGATTTCGTGAGCAACTGCAGACGGGCGGGCGAGCAAGAATGATTCAAAATTGGGCGTCCTGGAAGTGAATTTGTTTGAAAACGTATTGGGCTGCATTATATGCAATACAGTCACGCATTTTGAAATGAAAAGCACTGATTGCACTCTGCAGAGGCCCATATTGCGTCCGAGAGGATTTTGAGTAGCTCAAAAATGAGCCGGCCGAAAGCCAGGTCGATGGGCATCCTGAAAGTGAAGTTGTTTGACAATATATTGGGCTGCATTGAATGCAAAAGGCAACGATAGCTTGCTGCCGAAATTGTGAAGCTCAATTCTCCTGGAGAGCGATAGTTTTCATGGCGCCAATGCGAGATACCACGCGGAAGTGTGAGGCCAAAAATAAGTACATCGCGGAGGAGCCTGGGGTGTGTGATCATTATTTAATATTTACGACTGGGATTTGCGATGCCTGTGGAAAATTAAAATCGAACACCCGCCGCGTACGTAACGGAAAGACCCACGGATTCCACTGCCATCAATTAAAGAACTCAGAGCCACGTCAACGAAGCGAACTCACGACGCATTAGAAAGTATGCACAAACTTTCGGGAGGGAACCACCGTTAGCAGTCGCTCTAAGCCACTGAGGCGGAAGTCAGTGCACATCTAAACGAGTGGCAGATGCACGCACCGCGCCTACAGCAAGGGATCCCAGACCGGAAAGACTGAGGAGTACGAGTATGCGCCAATCGCGGTTGAATACGACATAGACGCGGAGAGTAAGAATTGCTGGAGATAATCATATAAGCAACGGTACTCAGCAGCGTGTGCGCTTATTCCAGGACGCACCGTATATGAGGCTTTCCTGGACGATGAGAAAAGCTTTCTTCGTGAGATGCAGCCATTGGCAGCTAATACTCCGCACTTTTAGCTCGATTCCATGTGTGGACAGGGACGCACGTACTGTAGAATTTCATTCAATTCGGCACGTGTTGTGACCCGTGACCCAAAATACCGATTCGGCACTCACATCGCTGACTCCTCAATTAAATGGGCATTTTAGTTAGCTACACTTCCTTGAGTATATTAATACACATAAATAGGCCGCAAACTCAATTTTATATATCTGATTTGGGACTTGACACAATGTAATCTTTAATCTAATCTATCAAAATCCAAATAAACATCCCCAAAATTTCAAGTATCGCAGCACATTTTGCCCACCATTAAATGCAATAAAAAAGAATAAGAATAAATGATCTTGAAATGAGTTGCAAAACTATGGATATCACGGCCGTTGATATGCCTGTCAAGTGGGCATTTTTCTGACTTTCCTCTCGCACAGCGAGCGAATCTACATATGATGGAGCAAACATTGTATTATATTTATACAAAATGCGGCCCTCAAATTGCCGAGCCCTTGATTACTCCATAACACTGTGCGAAGCAGAATAACTGCATTGGAGTGCCCCCAAACCACTGCACATGAGTGGTAGGAGCTCGCTTTTGCAGTGACATCGATAAACTCCCCGGGAGTTCTTTTTGGGAAGACGCGAACATGCACGATGAAGAGGCGGAGGACGAGAACGAGGACAAAGAGGACAAAGACGCCGAAGGAGCGGACGAGGATTGTATGCCAATGAAGGGGAGGGGGGGGAACGTAGCGAATGGTAAGTCACTCACAGGGAGCTCTCAATCCATGGTGGTAACAGAGAGAGTTATCAGTGTGTTTGATCAGGCCCTACCTATTACAGCTCTTTGAGGAACTTAGGGCGCGGATCAATTTTTTTCAAAAAATGATGATTTCAGCATAACATTCATAACTCCCTCAAATCTTGGTCTTTTCTCCTGATTCCAACACCATTGTACTTGTATGGGATGCCCGCACCTGCATGCACGCCTGGATATATGATGATTATATAATCTGCACCAAAATACGGAAATTAGGATCATTTTGTGTATATCACCTCCTGTACATGCCCTAGGTAACTATAGGACTGGATATCTTGCAATAACCATAGTATGTATGATATATAGGCGCAGGGAATCCTCGCCCGGTACTGCAGGAGGAAAATATGATCCTTTTGCACAACACCTCCGAACCTTGCCTGTCTCTCCCACGCAGGGGTCGCTCATTGACAATCTTCAAACAACATCCTTCTGGTGAGTTTTCAGAGACGCCTCGGCGCCTTCATATCCCTGAAATCGTTAGAACCTCGTGCCAAAAGTCACGATTGCTGGATACTTAAGATTTTGAATTGAGTTTAGAGGAAGATTAAATGAGAAGTATGGATTTTCGTTTAAAGATGTCTTAAACTGGATAGAAAACTTGAAGTTTCGGACACCTCTAATGGCTGCAGGATGGGTTTAATGGTGTCTGAAACTTCAAGTTTTTTATCTGGTTTAAGACACCTTTAAATGAAAATCCATACTTCTCCTTCGTTCTTCCTCTAAACACAATTCAAAATCTTAAGTATTGACAGGCATATCAACGGCCGTGATATCCATAGTTTTGCAACTCATTTCAAGATCATTTATTCTTATTCTTTTTTATTGCATTTAATGGTGGGCAAAATGTGCTGCGATACTTGAAATTTTGTGGGTGTTTATTTGGATTTTGATAGATTAGATTAAAAATTACATTGTGTCAAGTCCCAAATCAGGTATATAAAATTGAGTTTGCAGCCTATTTATGTGTATTAATATACTTAAGGAAGTGTAGCTAACTAAAATGCCTATTTAATGGAACCGGCGGTGTGACTTCGGCAACCAACGAATTTTGGCGTGACACTTCCAAAAATTCGGCATTCAAGACGAAAAATTACGAAAATTCTGCCTTTTTTGCACCTCCAAGGGAGATTGGGCCCCAGTGTCACGCATTTTACATTCGGCACTGGGCGCCGTGACCCGTGACCGAGACCAAAATTCATCGCGGCACAGGGGGTGCGTGATGCGTGACCGCCGAATTGAATAAAATTCTACAGTATTCATTCCGCTCTGTATAACGGTCAACGCCCGTCGTATTGTGGGCTGTGTGGCGCACCTCAGGTCCGAAATTTCCAAAGATCAGAACTGCCATAATGATGTTGCCAGCGAGATTCAGATAGCGGATAAGGAGCCTGCTACATATATATTATTCAACACCCTCAAATATATGACCTTGAGCTTTGAATTCGACAGAGTGTGCGCACTAAATTGTGTCACGCTGTCAAAACCGCCGGCCCGCTGATACCGGGAGTAAATCCTACAATGGAAATCTGTCGCTGCTGTACTCGTCTGTGCTGGCCCTGTTCTCACCGCTCTTCTCCGGCCTCAGCTTTCGATCGGTTTGTTGCGTACAACTCGCACTTTCAAGCCGCACTACGAACTTATGTCTTCAATGTGCCCAGTGTCGAGCACTCTCCCAGAATTAATGTTAACGTGCTTACAGTGCATTGCGGCGTTCGGTCCTTCGCTTGATGTCCTGCCAGAGTCAGGATTCTTCCGAAGCCGTACCATCATTTTGTCCCCAGTATTCGCGACTCACTTTTGGGACCCGGATGCTTTACTGTGGTGGATAATTTTAGTCAGAGGGGAGTACAGGTACATCTTGAAGGATATTCTCTTGGTTAGTCTGATGACCTCGCTCTCCTCCAGCTATGTCTTTTGGCATGCTTCGAGATCTCTGGCCTAGATTCTGAGCATTCAATGTGCGGATCTAGTGTGTTGTGTGCCTCTCCCCGGGAAATTTGACATCCTTGAACCCGGGCTGCCTCAATTTATCAAAAAAAAAAAAAGTTCAGTCTGTGATCCTGTTGCAATCACCTCTACGGAATCTGGCGGAACTCCCCGATTTTCCGAGGCGAGGACCTGAGACATGACGTCGACCACGTAGTCTTCAGCGAGGCTGGAGAAGTCAGAAAATACGCTGCCAACAAGGGTATCGCCTGAATTCTTACATCAGACAGAAGAGAGTAGGCTATAAAGAAGAGAAAAGACACATCTGTAAGGCTCCCTGGGGTGACGTTACGTGTCGTCCTCGATTGTTTGGTGTTCGTCGCGAATAGCGCGACACTCGCGCAATATGCCCAGGTCCAAGTACCCGCTAGCTAACGACACCAACCCACCCGCCAAATGAGTCTTCCAGGCCGCGATCAGCTGCCCCAGGATCGAGATTATTCTCGCTTCCCGGAGCATTCTCCTCCTTGCGTTGACCTGGATTGCCTGCTGGAGGGTATTCCGCTTCCTTGAGGAGCGTTGAGCAGACTCGGGATGATGACCAGCCTTCCACGCTGCCAGGGACTCTGCCCGCAATTCGTGGTGTATCTATTCCAACGAAACAACGGTGCTCTGGCGAGCGAGAAAGGTTCCTGAAAACGGCTCAATGTTTGTTTGTTGAGGAAGGAGAGAAACAAAAGGAAAGAAACTTGCCAGCAGCCTCCAGGCGCCCACGTTCAGATTGATTGTCCCTCCATGCCATAAAATGGCATGCAGAACTCCAGAGAATAGCGTCGTCATCTTGCGGTGGACAGGGCTCTGGCCAGGAGCATATTAGTGCGCTCAACCACTATGTGTCCGATGATGTCCTTGAGGTATTCTATGGGGGACCAACCAAATGCGACACTCTCAGGCTCAGACTCGCATAGCGAGTCACGACACACTCACCAAAATCCTTCCAGTCTGGAGCGGGCCAAGCGAGATGCAACACTCTCGCGTATGCGCGTCACATTGCCGAAGTTGCTTGGTCCACACCTCGAGTGCGGTGACGTGCGCACAGAGGGCATCGTGCTCTGAGTGGGGGACACATTTCTCTGCGCTGGAAGAGAGTGATAAGCGGGGAAATTAGGATGATATGAAAGGGAAAGTGTGAGGGAGAAGACACATTTGAACGCATTGGTGCAGCACAACAAAACTGAAAGAATGCAAGGGTACAACGAAAGGAGGACGAAAATTTGTTCTTTTCGCCGATTTTGAGAGGCACGTCAAGGTCGAAAAAAACATGCCCACAAAAAGCAAGGAAAAAAGTCCCAAACGCGGAGATGAATGTGCGGAAAATAGGGACAGTCAGAGTACGCGCTTCAGACGCGCTTAACCTGGTGCTTTAGATGTGCTTCACAAGTACTTAAAGATTTAATTTGCCATCATAAGCGTGTGATAAGCACCGGATTGTTCTGACCGTCCCTTTTCCAGATGTGCTTCAAATATGATTATCTCACCACAGTGGCTGTTCGGAGATCATATCTTGCCGGATGCCTCCTGCACTTCGTCCCGCAGCCCGGGAGAAGGCACTTTTGAAGGCGTATGTGCGCTATAACAAAGGCCGACAACGTCGCATCTTCTTATGTCGGCGGCCTGCAGCCCGCCTTCGACGCCAAAACCACGTAGAAAGTCTCCGCTATGCGTACCATACAACCACCGACAGCCTTTCCTCTGGCGACAGCTTGGATGCGGGAAACAAATTTCAAATTTTATTGATATGTGAGTCAGCGCAGTAGGATAGTATACATAGGAGTCAAGCAAGAAATGAACGCTTTAAGCACATTTTTGAAGCGTGCGTGAAGCGCCTCCAGAGGCGCTTCAACGCTTCAGATGTGCTTAAAGATTTATGTGCTTTTCCCACGCTTTGAAAATCCTTGAAGCACATCTGAAGCACATGTGTTAAGCGCATCTGAAGCGCATACTCTGACTGTCCCTAATGAAGATGGCCAAGACGATTAATATGCAACTGAAGTAGGCATTAAAAGACTTGTTGCTTGAGGGAGAACCAACGGCTTCAAGAGCACGAAAAATAGCACGAAAAAAGGACAGAAAAAAATGAGTCAAAACGCGACTTACGCAGGTTCGACAACATGCCCCTGACACTTTGCCTGTCGCTGCATCGTGCTCGAGGACGGAACATCCAATTCCTCGGCTCGATGATGAACATACTCGAGGAGACTACGAAATTGCGGTCGCTCAACCTCCTGGAATGGTTGGTCGCTGGCAACCAACCATTCCACAAGCAGGCGTTTCGAATTCTTTTTGATCCCAAGGACCCTACAACGTGTTACTGTTATTTGGACAATCCAGAATGCGGGCTCACTCACGGCACTTTTCTGACTTGCTCGTTCGAACGCCTGCCGAAGGGACTGTTGATACATATCCCCCGCAATGGTCAACTTGTTGAGGAATTGCAATGTTTCCTCGCGGTCCGTGAATGAGATTTTACCCTCCGCAACCTCAATCTCTTCAGTCGTGAGAGGCTGTTTTCGTTCTTTTTTCGAACTCATGATGAGAAAGAGCTTATGCATATCGGGTGCATGATGTTTTAAATGCCCAATCAAACCTGTGCATCGTCAGAATCTTTCAAACTAAATCGAGGAAGCAGATATAAATCACCGTTGAGACTGCCACGCATCCCCTTTGTCATTCTCAGCACCTCCTTGGATTCACCATGGAGGCAGCGGTAGAATTTATCCCCAGGGTTCACTTTCTTATGGTGGTCGTGAACTGGACCCGTGAAAAAATACCAGATGGGATTTCGTGTCGCTCGTCCGCTTGTCTACGCAAATTGGGTGAATCAATTTTGATATTACGGATTGAATATATACCTTGGTTGTTGATTCGACCGGTTCAGAGGAATTCGCAGGCATGTCACGCTGAGAGCCGGAATCCGGATTGGTTCTCTTTTCGTCGGGATTGGTTTTTCGTTTTTTCCGGCGTCGCCCCTGCTCATGCGAGTTCTTCGGGCGGCGTGAGCTGCCTTGCGGAAGCGTCTTTGTTGGGAGGCTTTCCGCAAGCTGGATGACTGGTTATTCAAAGCATATAGACCACCAAATGCGACTCACTTCCTCGTTGCTGATTTCTGCCCCTGCCTCGCTGTCTGAGTCGCTTTCCGAGTCGGCTGAGAACGCGGACTCTTGGTCGGATTCTGTCGCTTTTCCTTTCCTTTTGTAGTGTGAGTTTTGCGCTTCCGCTTGGATTTTGCCGGCTTGTCGTCATCCGATATTCTTTCAGCTTCAGCGTCAATGATCTCGCGATAGCGCGGATTCTTTCCGCGACTTGGGCGGGACCCTTCAACCAGGTGAGTATTTGAACGTGAGAAATAGTTCAGACGAACCTGACGCTTCGGGTGGCGGTGTACCAGGATCTGGTCCAAACTCGATGTCGTCTGAGTCTTTCAAGGTGCCATCGGCGCTCAAAGCACACTGCTCGAAGCCGTGCTCATCAATGACTGCTCCATCGTCACGCACTGTGAATTTTCCTGGGAACGAAAATTAGCACGACACAATACGGACAAATTTGCACATACCGGGGGCACCGCCCAGAACACGAAACGGTAGAATAAAATGGCGTAAGCCATGAACACCAAGGTCGGACATTGTCTCCTGAGCATGTAGTGAACGCCAACGACCCATGAGATAAATTGGTCCCTGTTCGAAGCACCACGCATAGCCTAAATGACAAACAGCATCTCGGACATCCGAAACTCTTGTCGTTGGAGTTACAGCTGGAGTATAATTTGCGTCAAGAATTTCGTATCAAGAGAACACTTGTACTTACTCAGAACAATTGTTTCAGCTCCTGCGATATTAACAAAGATGCTGAACAAATTATTCACTGATTCCCCTTGGTCAATCCGGTATGCCCACGTCCAAAGCAGCGCTCACTTTTCTTACGGGGAATCCCGGACGACAACCTGGGGTGAAGAACACGCCGCAAACGGTCAAGTCGCATGTGGGAGACATGATCACGTCTAAACCTCCACGGAATATTAAATGTCTGATATTTAACAGTGTTGAGGGCATGTGGACGTTTCAAGTAAACTACAAGCATTAGTTTCTGTCCGTTGAAAGAGATTATCAGGAAAACACACCAAAGTATACGCATAAAGCCGTCCAGTAGGAATAGAGCGAGGCGAACAAGGCAGCAGGATGCACGCCAGAAATGAGATGATGGCCGAGAGAGACAACAGACTGCGATGATAGCGAGAACCCATATGAGACCACACCAAAAGCCAGAAAGCAGACCAGGAGGGGAGTCAGAAAAAGCAGGGCGCAGGTAAGAAAGAAACAGAGAACTGTGCGTGTCGATGACCCAACTGCTTTGGTGTTAAATTGGTGAGAACCTTTCGTATTGAGCCCTTGTGACCCTGTGACCTACGAAATATTTCGTAGATTTTTGTGCTTGTGACCTGTGACCAAACGAATTGAAGGAAATCGAACAGTAAACCCCAAATGCCTTAAGGTAGGTGTCAGTCACTCCCCACTAACATCACATGACCAAAGTGTGACAACGATAACGCTCCGGGCCACAAAACACTTAGACACAAAATGGAACCAGGAAATGATGCGTTTGAGTCCTCTCAAGAGATCCTTGGTTTTAGATTTCAAAAATATTGTGTCTACATGGAGCAGTATAACATTTTTCTGGCCCATTGTTTTTTTTTGATGCAAAAATGGTTCTTTCAGCGAATGGACACAGTCAACTGGATTCCTGCCTTTCCGGGGCAGTGCCGCGGCGATCCCGGCACTTTTGGTCAGAACTCAGCGTGAACTGAACATCAATTCACGTCCCCGCCGACGCCCGTCAATGTGAACCACAATGGAATCTACACCCGTTGCAGGGGGCATGGCGTTTGCTTACTGGAGATGAAATCATGTTCCTAAATTTGGTTTTTCGTGAGTGATTTATTACGAGTAATTATGTTTACATAATTCTCGTTCTTGCTCGTTCGTAGACCAGAAAAAATCGCTCGCTAACCCCTCAACGGAAGAATGGTCCCTGTAGATCCACCCGGCATCATCGTACCTACACGCGTGCAAGGGGACGTATACGCGCCTCACTCGAGTACGTCGACGAGTGGCTCAGTGAACCACCGGACAACAGTTGTGACAGTTACGACGGAACCATCGTCCACCGAAAACTGAGAGAGTTTCCAGCATAAATTTCAGGCAAATTAACCCCCGATGAAGCAAGTTGCACAATGTCTTCTGTGTTTAGCCCTGCTTTCTCACAATTTCGCATCTTCGAGCCGCAGGAGTGGAATGCCCACCGACTTTTTGGCAAAATCAAACGGCGTGAACACTGAGAGGGTTTTCAGCATAAATTTCAGGCAAATTAACCCTCGCCGAAACAAGTTGCACAATATTTTCTGTGTTTGGCCCTGCTTTCTCCCAATTTTGTATCTTCGAGCCGCAAGAGGGGACTGTCCTCCAATTTTTCAGCCAATTCAACAGCGTGAACACTGAGATGGTTTCCAGTATAAATTCCAGGCAAATTAACCCCTGCCGAAGCAAGTTGCGCAATATTTTCCGTGTTTGGCCCTGCTTTCTCACAATTTTGTATCTTCAAGCCGCAAGAGGGGAATGTCCTCCAATTTTTCAGCCGAATCAACAGCGTGAACACCGAGAGAGTTTCCAGCATAAATTTCAGGCAAATTAACCCCAACGAAGCAAGTTGCACAATATTTTTCCCGTGTTTGGCCCAGCGTTCTCACAATTTTGCATCCTCGAGCCGCAGGAGTGGAATGCCCGCCGATTTTTTGGCCAAATCAACGGCGTGAACACTGGGAGGCTTTTCAGCATAAATTTCAGGCAAATTAACCCCCCGCTGAACCAAGTTGCACAATATTTTCCGTGTTTGGCCCTGCTTTCTCACAATGTTGCCTGTTCGAGCCGCAGGAGTGGAATTCTCACCGATTTTTTTGGCCGAATCACCAGCGCGAACACTGAGAGGGTTTCCAGCATAAATTTTAGGCAAATTAAGCCCCGCCGAAGCAAGTTGCACAATATCTTCTGTGTTTGGCCCTGCTTTCTCAGCGGCAGGAGTGCTCACCATGCAGAATATCCATCCCAGGGGCTCAGGCATCTCAATGGGTTGTTTGTTCTACTCACTATAGTTAAAATGGCTGGCCCAGAGCATGCTCTCCGCCACTAAGGTATATTAACTTTTGCACATTTTGGCGCAGATTTCGCGCTTTTTTCCCCACGCTCAGATCACCTCTGTGTTTTTCTGAAATGAAAATTTTACCTATGAAAGACCCAAATCTTGGAAGAAAATGATCAAAATTCCGGCTTCTTTATGAAGTTCTGTCTGTCATCGTCCAGAGGACTCTTTATGTCTTCCTGTAATCTCTAAATTCCCCTGGATTTTCTCCGGACATATTTCAGGCCACGATTTTATTTGTAGACTTGCATTCATTTTTTGCATGTATCATCTCCTCTGCAAGCGCTTTATAGGCGACCATATGTTCTCTTGCCTAGTATATGTTGTTCCGGGAATGAACCTGAAATCTCATCTACGAATAAATGCATCAAGATGCGACACACAGCAGGCGATGAATAAAAAAATTCTACTATCATCTGTATCCTTAATCTTCCCCCGACGTTGTAGAAACCTACATATAGAAATAGGTCAGAAATTGTTGCATGGATCATCGTTTGTATGTACCTCAACTTCAGGATCATCGGGAGACTGTGGGAGGGAGGTATAAGCAACGGTTTCTGAACCACAACATCTACTACCTACATCGACTGTGACTTTGTTCGGGCCATCCGTCCCGTCTCTTGCTGCAAGGCTTCTACGTAGTGTTTCGCTTCCTAGTTTAAGACTGTATGCATGGTGTCATTTGGGAAATAAACACCAAACGCCATATTTTGCAGATATTACTTGCGGGCCACATATCTGTGCACTGTAGGAAAATTTTATCCAGTCAAACTAGTCCGTAACATGTGTGAGGAAGGAGCTACAGACCGGAATATGGAACCAAAAGTCCAAGTGAGGACAGACAAGGGCATTTTTCAGATCCGGGTTTGCGTAGGCCCGTTCTCAGCGCTGAACGACGGCCCTCCTGGTAACGCGCCGGCGTACCTTCGGAGACGAGTGTGCTGGCATCAGGCTGTATATGGTGTACTACTTGTGGGCGACGAGTCAGTGGCAGGCTAGATGGAGCATGGGTGAGACTTACATGTATGGCCCAGCCGGCATACACACGAGCCTCCGCTCGTCAAAGTGACGTGACAACGAGCGCCCAACCGACCGTCTTATGCACAACACCCTTGGGCAAAGCCTGCAATCTCGTCAATGATACAGCACACTCACGGTCTGGTTCCTAGTGGAGCTGCTCTTGTTTCTGGTTCTGTCTGCATCGGTGAGCGGTCGTGAGCGATAACGATGGATTCCGAGGCACCTTCGAGTATTAATTAGAACCAGAGACGTATGTAACGGGTCCGGGGTGAGGTTTTCCATTTTTCGGGTAGGCCCAAAACGACCGTCTGCGGCGTCACCCCGTACATGATGATGGGGTTGTCGAAATTTGGTTGCCCAGCGCATTGCAACACTAACGCGCCGCGAGCCCCCTGCCATACCCTCACCACATGGCCTGTGCATCACCGCTGATGTCTTTTGAATGTTCCTCTGCCAACGATGAATCCACTGGAACGACATTCTGAATGGTTTAGTCGCTGCTTCCCACCTCTGGCAAGGTTTGCCTGCCTTCTCGTTGAGTTTCGTTTCCATACGTCAAGTTTGTTGCTTTTGTCAGGGAGCTGCTTGTTCTCACCAATTTCACCACCCGTAATCCCCACGATCACACTGCATCCACGCACTACGATCTCATTGCTTTCCGACCACCCTCTGCTGTATGGGCACTTTTGCAATTATCCCCGGTCTCTGTTATTGGGGGCGGAGATGCGGGGCAATGCACTACCGACATGCATACATTGGAGGACCTGCTTTGTATGGGCACTTTTGTACTCATTATCTTCGGCTTCGGGAGGGGCGCGGGGAAATTTACTACACTACCGACATACATACACCTTCCATATTTCACGTTAAAGGACTCACTTGTTCCGATATACAGATCAAGCCGTGCTTTCAAAGATGTTCCCAGCTTCGAATTGTCAAGATTCTCATCCTTTGGACTGAACCCCGCTTCTCCATACTCATACCTCGCGAACTCGTCTCTTAAATACATTCAACAGGAGAGCTTGCGACCGCTACCTGAATTTACTCGCCGGAAGACTTGGACCAAAGTCTAGACGTGTGTGTTTTAGGAGATGAGTTCTTTTATCTGGAAGTGGCGGAAGTACATGCTCATGTCGAAAGTATCCCCCTCTGGGAATTGGCGACGTCGAACAAGGGACATCGACACGGAGTTCAAGACGAAGATTCGCCGGAGATGTAGTTGGAACTTCGTGAGTTTCTATTGTTCGGCTCATATCCATCCAGATGCAAAACGGACCGAGAAAAGCTGAGTTACCTTAAACGCTCTCGTCGCTACTTATATCACCAGGAACGCCTCTGGCTTGCCCCCAAGAAAGGCTCTCATTTCCTTCCTCGTCTAGTGATAGAAGATCCAGACAAGCGGGGCAAGATTATGGCCGAAGCCCACAACAAGTGTGGCCATCGGGGTCGAGACGCGGTTTACACACAGCTACGTGATCGTTTCTATTGGCCTGAAGCTCGAGCTTGCGAAGCCGGACCCGTTCCCCGGCCACCCCCGGAACGATGAACCACCACCCGTCCTCTGGACAGACGGAGACGAGAGGTGGTGAATGCACTTACTTGGGTAAAACCACTAGTGCTCTCTGTGAGTCAAGTCGAGTCAATCCCGGGTATACCCGAGTTGCATAGAGAAAGTTGCTTCATTTTGGATTTGGAATCAAATGGGGGCAACTTGTTTTTGGGTGTATGGCACACATGCATAAACCTGTTTAACCCAAAGTTTAAACCTGCTTAACCCACTGCGATTAAACAGGAAGAATACCCAGATCAAGCCAACACCTTTGAGTTGATGTTTTGATCAATAACATGGAAGTAGGATTAGGTCATTTGCTCGATTGCAATTGCATAGCTATTGCTCAAATCTTCACTGCTATGCATACAAAAACATGGTAGTCGCAATTAATGTTCGATATCTGCTGTCGGAATTTTTCAAAGCGGTGTGGAGTGAACACAAAGATTAATCATAGGCAAATCGAGTTGTACAGCGTCAAAACTGTTGCCCGAGATCTCCGAATGGATCACAGTTCCATTTGATCTCATGTTATTATGATCCATTCTGCACCCCAATCCAAAAAAGGTTGCACCGTCCGAGTTGGAATACTTAGTTGCCGATGAGGCCTTGTGTGTGTCCCGAAGTTCTCTTGACTGAATGTATTCCCGCAAACCGCGACGATCGCATCACCGATTTCCGGCAGGGTTGCCGACCACCACTAGAACTCTGCAGTAAGCGCACGTAATAGTGCCGACGAGACGAGAGTCATATTCAACCACGTTGCTAAGCCGGATCATTCATATGGCCAAAGAGATAGTGGGTGATCGTCCTGAAGAAAGCCTGTGATATTCATTCAACGGGTGTATGGAATGTGTGTATCTTGAGACACAAAGCAGCGCAGCGGAAGCCCCCGCCAACGAGCTCGATCCCCAAGTCTTGAATATTGCAGTCTGAACCGAGCACAGCATGAAGAAAGATATCAAGGCCATGAGGGGTGCGGCACGGTTTTGGTCCAGGTCCAAGGGCTTGATGTTTTCTCTGGTTGATCCTGACCTGAGGATTGGACGTTGCAGCGTATCGAGGGGAGTGCTAAGAAGTCCTACATTTAGCTATATTTCATGTCTACAAGTTGGCCGAGGTGACATTATTGCCGAGATACTGGTACTCGGGGGCAAGCTTGGAGTAGAGGAGCCACATCACCTCATGATCGTTTGACTCGTCGTCGAACTCACAGGTATACCGGAGGGCAGCAATACCGGAATTTTCAATGTGACCCATACCTCAGATTCATTATTTATTACGAGCACACCAAATTCTATTTTTGAACTCTTGAGCCAATACAAGTCATATATAAAATCCCAGTATTTGCTGCCCTCTGGTATACCTGTGAGTTCATTCTATCAGAAAATCAGCCCAATCAAATAAATATAGTTCATGTACAACTGTCCTGCTCAATACCAAAGCTTGGCTGAGCAGGACGGCTGTAACATGAACTATATTTGTTCAATTGGGCTGATCTTTTGGTACAATTAACTCACAGGTGTACTGGAGGGCAGCAAATACCGGGATTTTATATATGACTTGTATTTGGCTCAAGAGTTCAAAAATAGAATTTGGTGTGCTCGTAATAGATAATGAATCTGAGGTATGGGTCACATTGAAGATTCCGGTATTTGCTGCCCTCCGGTATACCGGTCAAAGTCCGGCGTCTAGTGTCCGTTTTTTTTCAAAGCAGACACAGCAGCTCTACGGACAGATTCGGAAGCTCTTATCTTGTGCAGCTTACTATAGAAACTCGATTCCCGGCGCTAAAAAAGCTTACAGCGGTTGCCCAACTTAGATGCGGCACCCAGAAACTCAGATTTTGATTCTGAGCTCCCCGCGAGCAAGGCATCCGATTGATGCGGCACCTCGAGGGTGCCGTCGAGTTTATGCGTCAGGCGGTCGACGATGCGGATGTTTTTCCCATCGTCTCTTGGCAAATTACTCGGATTTCATCAGGAAAAAAAAACATTGTTTTTTTCCTGGCATTCTGAAGCACGTGAAAGGCTTGCATTTTGAATTCCAAGCGTATTCCGTGGCATTTCGAGGCGCACCCACTGGAATCAGATAGCCCTGCCCATTGTGGTCATTTCCATCCACTCAGCTGGTTGCACTGGGCCATTATCGGGCAAGCTAGAGGGCAATCATTGAATTGCCAGTCTGGCATTCTGAAGCACATAGAAGGGTAATGCTGATCCTCTTCGGAATCTATAATCAATTGCATTTCTCAGTCTCACCTTTTAAGATACATACCTTAGGAAGCGTTTTGAGCGGTGTGTCAGTCCATTCACTCACTATTTCCTTAGCTCTCTGATCATATTTCGACTCATATCTGGCCGATAATATACCCTTGGGCCTTGCTGTCGTCAACATGAGTCTCGCCAATCCACCCCAACTCTGACTTGGGATTTTGGTAGAAAAAGCGCGATGATTCTTCAAATTTGACCATGGACACTGTGTGAATTCAACCATTTATCGATTTATCACCAGAATATCATCACAACGGCACGAATATCTGTCTCTCGAGTTGAGTTGAGCTTGTCCAAGAACGATGTTACACCCACGGGCCCACGGTCATCTATTGCAAATTGATCTCCAGATATTTCACTGAAAGTGTAGTAGTCGAGTCTCCGGATATTAGTTGGTATCAGCGGCTTGGTTGCAGCCGAAACTGTCAGTCCTCTCGTATATATGATGATTTACTATGACCAAACAATTGCAAAGGTAGAGGGCCCTGCCGCTCGTCGGCCCTACCCGCTTTATCCGTTAGAGCCTCCAAGGGATTCGCCGTACGTAGAGCCTGGCTGGCTATGAGTCGAGCAATTGTGGTGATGACCTTCTGTTGCACGATCCGGAGACCCGGTGCTATGTTGATAGTTCTAGTTTAAAATGAACGCCCATTCCACTTCTGCGTTGGTAGGAGGTACAAAGATGCGCACAGCTCAGAAAATATTCTGCAGCAGGCTTCGGCGGGGGTTAATTTTTCTACGCGCAGGATTAGCGATGCATTTCACTTGCCGGATCAACATCCCAGCTTAAAATGAACACCCATTCCACTTCTACATTGGGTCTTCACGGTCGGTGTTTTTTGAGCCAAGAGCAGATGTTCGATCCCGAGCGCGGTTTTCCTTTTTGCTCTGCAGGAATTATTGCTTCCAAATCACATGTATCATGAGGTATGATAAAGGGAAAAAAGGGAGCTTCGAGCGGGGGGCTCAGAACTTTTCAGGGCTCTCGACCCGGGTCGCTCTGTATATCCCAACCAACATGATCCTACACCAAAATTTCTCCGAGCAAGTCAGCAGTGTATACCAGGTAATTTCTATGTCTGCCATACCTAAGAGTGTATATTCTCCCTTGGACGAGAGGAATATGATGAATGCTGTAAGGCCATGTCAACTAATTTGAAGACACCCCACAGCCAAAGACGGTCACTGGGATTATGATACCAATGTAGATATTGATAGGTTGGTTTCGTTCTTTGAACTCACCAGGTGGGAAACACAGCCCACAACCAACGGCATCAATATCAGGCAGACAATTTGGCATATTGTTGTTTCCCATTCTCTCGTAGACAGACGCTTCAACAAAAAATCTCGCACCTCGCATGTTGAAATGGATGATGATATATGATATTTGATGATGCCTTTTAGTCACATGTAACTACATCCTTTATACGAAGTACGGCCTCCACGGCTTCTGGATATTTATAATGACTACAGCGTCAACGGCGTAGGATAGGGTGTCAATTCAATGTAACCCCTTGCTCGCGGAAAGCTCAGGCTGATAATTTGAACGCTGGGCGTCAATTCAATACAGACGCTTGCTCGTGGAAGCTCAGGACGATAATTTGAACGCTGGGCGTCAATTCAATACAGTCTCTTGCTCGTGGGAAGCTCAGGCTGATAAGTTGAACACTGGGTGTCATGTGGCCATCTCTTATCTTTGGGACCCCCCTTGAGACTGTCAGCCGGAGCTAGAGAAGATGGATTAGTAGGAACAGAAGTCAGAGCGAAGGTGACGGGGAGGCCAAAAATTAAGAGAATCAGGGTTTGCCAATGAAATTGGACAATACCCACGAAGGATCGGCTTCGCGTCTCTTGGTCCAGAACAGAGATCCATCAGCAGGGCAAGCATCGTCGACTGGACAGAAAGAGATTGTGCCAGTCGCCAGGCCACACAGCTCAATCTGATCCCCCAGAACCCAAACAGACGTCGCAACTTGGCAGGTTGCGACTCTTATCCCCCAGAACCCAACAAGAAGTGGCAACTTGGCAGAATGACGGCCTGATAACAGGCAAAACAACTGGCCGGGTGTTCTGCCTACCCTCAAGGACAATCATCGCTGATTGGCCAGAAAGAGACCGTGTGACTGGCCGGGCCACATGGCTCAAGCTGTCCCCCAGAACCCAAACAGAAGTTACAACTTTCCAGGTTGCGACTTTTTATCCCCCAGAGCCCAAACTGAAGTTGCAACTTGCTAGGTTGTTGCGACCTTGATTGCCCAGAACCCAAACAGAGGTTGCAACTTGCCAGGTTGCAACCTTGATCCCCCAGAACCCAAACAGAAGTTGCAACTTGCCAGGTTGCGACTTTCATCCCCCAGAACCCAACCAGAGGTCACAGCTTGCCAGGTTGCGACCCTTATTCCCCAGAACACAAACAGAGGTCGCAACTTGCCAGGTTGTGGCCTTGACCCCCCAGAACCCAAACAGAAGTCACACCTTGCCAGGTTGCGACTTGCAAATCCCCCAGAACCCAAACAGAAATCGCAACTAGTCGATCCCTCTAGAACGTGTGTGAAGGGCAGTGCTTATGAGGAATGTTCCGCTCACCAAGCAATACAGAAATGTAGAAGCTTTCATGCCCCGGGGAAACTACTGCCAATGTGGACGCTGTGGACCTATAAAGCATCTATAAAATATCAATAAATCGAAATTTAAGGTTGAAGAAAGAAGAAAAAGGGTGTGGGCACCCAGCCTTGACTGCTCTCGGAGAATTTCGACAAGAGAGAACCACGCTCTGCCGATGCTAATTCGCGGTGCATTATGTGTGAACAGTATGAAAGAGGGTGATCAGACCTCGGTCAGGGGCTGCCATGTGGCTTTGTGAATGAACGACAGCAGAGGGGCAGGCAAACGAACAGGAAGAATGGAGCGGCATAAGCCAAATGTTCGCTCTCGCTTTCAAACGCCTGCTGACTAGATTTCCAACTGGGCCCTAGACATCAACATGAGCATCGATGTGAGGGAGGAAGTAAATGGCACTTGCAGTTCAACAATAAATGTCCGGCTACCCGCCAGGCATCGCGCTCACTCTCGCTTTCAACCCATGCTCCCGCTCTCAACCGCGAGGGTGGAGAGCCGGGTGGAGAGCAGTGAAACGCCTGCTGACCAGATTTCGGGTGCTAAACAGCAAAGTGAGAATTGATGGGAGGCAGGAAGAAAATGGCACTTGCAATTGAACAATAAACGTCCGGCTACCCGCCAAGCATCGCGCTCACTCTCGCTTTCAACCCATGCTCCCGCTTTCAACCACAAGGGTGGAGAGCCGGGTGGAGAGGAGCAAAACGTCTGCTGACCATATGTCCAACAGAGGACCGGAGGTCGCTTATGTCTTTCATTATGTCACTACCAAAGCCTTTTATACACTCAACCCCCTATTGAGTAGCCAGGACTCAGTGGGCTGACTTCAGTGAGAAGTCATAGGTGAGATCCTTTCCTGGCTTTAATCCCAGAAGGGCTCCAATCAGGCCACCCAGATCAACCTTTGTAGATGCAGAGTCACAAGCTACCAAAGACCGATGACACTCATATTTGCCTGTAATCTGAGGATGGTGCAAAACAGCTCTTCCAAGGCTTGTCTTGCCCATACCACCTGGACCTAAAATTGCCACCCTTGCTGGCTCTTGCATCAAGGTTTCAAGAATTTCTGAGAGTTCAGCTTCACGACCGTGAAATATTTTTGGTTCCGATGGTAGCATGGAGGATTGAGTTTGAGCTGGCAAAAATATGATAAAAAGTTGTTATCAAGTCTGGGCAATGATACAGGACCACATACCTGTTGTAAGAACTCGAAAAACTCTGTTTATCTGTTGAAAAGTTATTGAACAGATAGACTCAAAAGATTTGGACCCCATACAGATGATGCATTGTCTGAGGTAGTACCATCAGAAAAGGGTTCAATCAAGTCCAGAACCTCTTGGTGTTTGTCTTGTGCATATTTCTGCATGTCCACAACATCATTGAGCAGGTTAATGTTCTGGACCCTAAGGGATTGTGCTCAATTCAGTAACCGAAGGACAGCACACAAGAAACTAATTTGTACCTTAAAAATGTCCAATGCCTCTCGCAAGCCTATATACATCTTTGAGCAGTGCACTCATTTCATTCTGACGGAGAAGAAGTGTCTGATCTTGCTTTTATCCTGCTGTGCTTCCACATATGCGTGGATCTTTATCAACGTGTCCTGAAAAGGGCATGGTTACCAATACAGGGCCTGATCGGGTGCACTAGAATCGCATTAGAATTGCTTTAGATCCAATAATAGAATCGGCGAGGTAAGATCCGCGCTGGAGGCCCCCCAATCACCCGTGCTGCAATAGGGCTATATATAGAGCGTCACTTCACCGGTGCGGGGATGCAGAATTTCAATTCTGCGGGATTGCGGCGCGAAGTCGCCCGAGTACCATCGCAGCATTGATCGATGATGGGGACTGCGATCCGAGATCTTCCGGCATCGGCATCCTCCGACAATCATCCGGCTGCCGGGTAAGATCCGAATGTAAGTAGCCGATTCTATAATTGGAATCTAATGCAATTCTAGTGAGATGAGGCAAACCAACACCCTCACTCCAGGCCCGCTCCTCATAACTAGCAGAATGAGTGAATGATCAAGATACAACCAAATTTGGTGCCAGCGGCTGAAAAACTCATCGAAGGGACGGCAATGGCACGGGTGTGGACGGCACCCATCCCTGACATCTACGGACTGTATTGAAAAACTATAGATATGTGTCTGGAATTTTCCTTTAGGTCCCGGGTGGCAGTAGTTTCCGTTTAATTCGCCGAAATGGAGCCAAGAATGAGCAGTGAAACCGGGGCATTCCAGAATGTGGTTTGACGGGCCACATAGTCCACTCGGATGATGATGAAATCCCATTTATTCAGTCATTCTATTTTGACTGCCCTCGGTTGGCTGGGTTACACGCCCTCCTGCCGCAACTGTTAAGCATTGCGCCGCGATCCCAGTCGCATCGTGTGGAGTCGGTGGTTGTGGCACCAGATCCGGGGGGCAGGAAGCCGAGGATTTATTGATCCGTCAGTGTTAAATAGGGCCGGAGTGTCTAAAGGGTTGCTCCTGTGGTTGGAGGGATCGAACCCAGACGGCGAGTCCACACCGTGACACCGTCAACCGGGTGCCGTTGCCGCGCGTTCGGCGAGGTTTTCCGCTGCAGGCACCGAAATGGGTTGTATCTTGATCCTTCATTCTCAGTCTACGGGTTCTGGAGTGGTGTTGGTTTGCCTAGAATTATAGAATCAGCTACTTACATTCTATCAGATCTTACCTGAGGCCCAGCAGCTGATAGACGGTTCGGGCGACATTCGCGGCACAATAGATCCGGTGCACATTTTTCCCTTTTCCCGGCGATGAAGTGACACTCTATATATGGCCCTATTGCACTGGTAATTGGGGGCCTCCAGCCCGGATCTTACCCGGCCGATTCTATTATTAGAATCTAAGGTGAATCTAAGGTGATTCTAGTGCACCCGATCAGGCCCTAAGTGATAATGAATGAACAGAAGTACTTTGCAAGTTTCTAAGATGATTCAACATGCTCGGCGGCAAGTCTGAACCAGTCTCTGACTTGAGGTGAACAGAAACAACCCCATAGAGCAATTTATAGGTTTGCTCCATGAGTTGGGCACAGTCGCTCTTGTTTTGTTTGACATTCTAGCAAAGAAGGTGTGGGATGCAGAGTTAAATTTATCGTAGAAATTTACCTGGACAGAAGTTAACAAAGACCGAGCGGTCTTTGAAATAGGCTCCAGGAACGGGGCCTTGAGGCTGTCCACCAGTACTTCGAGGGTATTCACTGCTCCAGTGAAGCATAACATAGTCTTGTTCAAGCGGATTTGAGTCACACTGGCAGTAGGCTGAGTGGGCATCTTGTTTGATGGGCAAAGATGTGGATAGTGGAGGTGGAAGGTTCTTTTTATGCTCGAGATGTATGGCAGATGTATTGTTCACCAATCTCATGATCCCTCATCCTGACATGCCCCGAAGATGATCAAGGGCTTCCATTCCCAAATATCTTGATAATATCAGAGCCCACCAATTACAACAATTCACATCATCTGATGCAGTGCCTGAGATTCTATGGTCGATGAGTGTCGGCCGTGATGCTGGGAGGCATCAGAGTGCATTTTTTTTCTCACCTATGTATATGCCTCCAACAAGTCGCATAACCAATTGCCAATTCAGCTTCAAGTATTGAGCAATATGTCAATTAAGCACCAGTCGTACGACATCGCAAACACGCTACCTAGTATCCAGTAGCACGAACAATCTCACATCTGTTCGATGCCATCCTCGCTGCCATGACAATGCTGTACTGCATGGAAGCCAGCACAGCTGTTTGAGTCCCATCACCGCCAAGTCGTTGGAGGTGGGCTCACCTGTACATACTACAGCGGCCCCGAGAATAAAAACCGCGAAATCTTGTGAAGGAAAATATAATTTTCGATTTTCAAACATTTGCCCCGGTGGAGCTATAGATGACCTTCATATGGTACTAGTTACACAGTTACTTTCATAAAATATTGATTCCTCAGGTACTAGTAGCAATTTCTAAATCGGGACCGTCATGAAGTTCGGTCCGCTATCATACTTTACGGGCGATCAGCCAAAGTAACTTGCCATCAGATGGCATCATTTACCGCCAAGTTCACCTGTTCAAAGAGCGTTCAATCCTTATCATATCATGTTTTCTGCCGCCGTATCGTATTCATAGTACATTATCTGCATATGTATTAATACGTAACAGGATATATTAAGAATATTCGTTGATGTTGAGCAGTTGCTTCCAGTCGAGTCCATCACACAGTCCAGAGTTCAGCCGTTCCTTCGTTACAATGCACATAGATGAGTTCTCGAGGGTCATTGTTTGATCATCGGTCAAGGTGTGTTTCATGCTCGAAAATAGCCTTTTGAAAGCTATACTGACCCCAGGGATTGCGAGAATGTCTCTTGCGACGCGAGGCGACCAATGGAAGGGTACCTGATTTTCCTGAGACAAAACATTAATAAAAATCGGAATGGTAGAGCACATTTGAACCGACTGCGCTCGAGGCAATTGGCTTGAAGGCAGTCAGTTCAAGTGTCCTTCTAAGCATTTTTATGAACTTCCTTCCTAGCACTCCCAAGCCTAAATTGGGTTGCTGAAGGTGAAATCCGACGTCGGTTCGCAAATCTCCGTTGATCCCATGATGATCAGATGTAGCCGCCGTCTTGTCTTCAAACTACTGCCTCTGGTATCATGCTAGTGGGCGTCTGGGAGAACTGAAGCTCCGCCTCGCATGCAGACAATCAATCTCACCGAATCTTGCATTCTTGAACTCATGACTGCCGTAGTAGCAGAGGGCACAATTGACGCTCAACAATCTGGCGCCGCGCGTAATTCCATCTCGTTCACCTACTCTTCTGGATCTGATAGGGGGAATGGAAAGACCGGAGGTATCCGTTGACTGAAGCAAATATCTTCTTTTGCTCGGGCGACATACCAGTGTGGGTAGCGTGCCAAATATATTTGACAATCCCGAGTAGGATCGTGTGTAGGAGCTCAATGGGTGTATCTTTCGTTGGATCAAGCCCTAAATTATATGTTTGAGCTACCGCGATGCCCGTGCTCGGGTTTGAAAAAAATACCCTTGGTCATAAAGAATGGACTGTATATTTTGTCTCGATTGTCGGAGGTCCATTGAAACAAGCTCATTTTCGATGTTATGCACCGGCTTTTGAGGGTTGTTTTTCTTCATAGTTTGAAAGCGTTCGAGCAAGTCATTGATCCAGAATTGAGTGTAGCTGTCTTTGACCCCGGTGTCTGTCTGTAATGTTTTGATACGCGAGGCAGACCTGAGCAAGCGAGCTTGACTTGTGTTTCAAGCTGGGATAGCACCCACTCTTGCGTTAGAGGAGGCCCAGCCTTTCCAAATTGGTCAAAGCAGCGCAAAATTGATTTCGGCCCAGCAACGTACTGCAAACAGAGCATGATATCCCTCATCCGATGATTTATCACGCTTGGTTCCACCAACACGGCATTTTCGACATGGATAATTCCCTGCCCGCCAATGTGTGCACAGATCTCACTGGCCATGGGATTATCAGATGGATCGGAATTTACGTAGATGCAAATCGTGTAGTGTTCCCAGTCCCGTCCCGAACTTGAATAGGCTTTGTATGCGTGTGTCTGAAAGGAAATTAGATAATGTAATTCGGGCCGGCTGAGCACGCACTCGACAGCGCCTTTGAATTCATGATACTGCTCTGCAAGCGGTTGCATTCGGGGATATAGAAATGAAGTGGACGTGATATTCCCTGCTGAAGAAGTTTTCGGGGAAGATTTCTGTGTGTTATAATACAAATTGAGGTGTTTATTCCATGACTTTGATCGATTCCCTGAGACGTCGTCTGCAAAAACAATCGATGAAGCTAGAGTAGAGGGGATCACCCCCCGGCGATAACACGTTTTGGGTTTGGCATGCGATCCGGGTGGCCAGCAGAGAACGTGGATTCTTGTACTGTATCAAAAGAAGTCGATTTCAATGAAGAAGAAACACACCTGTCCATTTCGAGATAGGCATCGTCTCGCATTTTCCCAGCATGCCAGAACTCTCTTATGCTGCCATCTTCCAATCTCTGGATAGTAATGGATGAGCTTACGGGTCGTGGGATCTGACCAATCCTGGAATGAGAAATGCTGGTAAATGTAAGCCCAAAACAAAGCCTGAACCCACATGCCTGCGCAATAATTGCCTGCGGGTCATTCATGAAAAAAATATTTCCCTGCCACAGACTTGCACGAGATTGTTGGGATCCCAGATTCGGCTCGCAATGTCTTCTGAAAATTCCGCAAGGCATCATACGAAGGGACAGGGTCTCTGCATTTGCGGGCTTCTCTCAAGATCCAGAGAAAGACGCGCATAAGAGAACTTGAGATTCGGAGTCGCGGTAAATTGTCCAGGACATCGAGAAGAAACATCTGAGATTGAGGTTAAGACATAGCTCTTACCAGGAGTAATACAAATTTCACACCATGTGCGATGGATAGGGAAACCATTGAGAGTCCTTGATGGCGTTTGTGAAGCTTCAATTCCGCCGGAATCAGGCTCTTGAAAATCTGGAGTCCATTCAGATAAGCACATAAATAAATTCCAGAAAACAAATAGCATTGCAGATGCAGGACACGCAGCATCGTCGCCACCAACATGGAGGACAGACGCGACCGCGCGTGATAATAACATGCCATTTCCGCATCAATAATTTCTGACTGTAGGTACTGCCTGTTATCCTGACGTGTTTACGAGAATGATATACTACACTTTTCAGAATTCTGACTCTATCACATCTTTTGAAAGGTATTGAAGGCCTTCCTAACAAAAATCCACATCAGTTGGATGTGTCTAGAAGGTTGTACACTGGATTCATCCACAAAATGGCCCTGTCAACCAATCTTACTGAATATATAATATTTTCACAATTTTCATTCTATCACTAACTCCGCACGAATTAGCTGAGTAGTTCTATATACTTTCCATGGGAATCGGTGGGGATTTCACAGAGATATTGTGAATTCTTTGAAAATCATCCCAAAATAGAAGAAAATTGATCCGCGCCTTGTGCTGTCTCCGCATGCAAGAAAAGGTCCTCGTCCAAAATGTAAGCATCTGCCTCAGTGGTATCCTGTCCAAATAAGATGTTGAGGCGGGTGCGGGTCCGACGCAGCAATATAACCTCCATCCGCATCCCTCCAGAGCCAATTTGCGAGCCACCGCGACCTTCTTTGTGGGGGACATCGCGGAGGATTTCTTCGGCACAAAAACGTTCTCGAGCACCTTCCCGATGCCGTCAACAGAGCGACCAAGGGCGAGGATTGATTCGGGCTGCTGCCCCGATTGGCCTAATCTTTGGATATGTTATACATCTGATGCGGCCCTAGACAATGGTGTGTTTATTTATAAGTATTACATGCTGAGTGATTGTGATCTAGCACACACTTTAGCGAAGTAGATATCCAGACACTACCATAAGTAGAGCTGTCCAGGGAAGTTTGAGTACACTAAGCTCCGTAAACACTCACATTGGCTAGAGTCACATCAGATGTATAGCATATCCAAAGATTAGGCCAATCGGGGCAGTATTCCGAGTGCTACAGGTGTCCTACTCAAAACCAAGTTTTTCTGGAAGAAATTCTATTACGTAAAAGCATCAAAAAATACCGGTATTCCATTGGCTGTGGATTTTCAATGCGAATCGAATGAGCCTATTTTCAGAGGAAACAGTTGAAAATTGAGCTCAGGGCAGCTGTTCTTGTGAAAACTTGCGAAAACAGAAAAAAAAAAAAAAAGGACCGCGCCTGTTGTACCGCAAAGAGCTGTAACGTGGGAAATTGATTGATCAGCACACCTCAAGCCTCAATCTGAGTGATTGGATTCTCCCCAAAAAATCGTTGATTGCGCCAGAAAAGAATCAAATTTCCTGCCTGGCCTGTTCTGATGGCGCATCAAAGTAATCTGATACCATCAATGTGTGCGGAATGTGGCTCTTTCACACTGTGACGTCTTAGTTTCGGTCGAAGTATGGCGTGTGTATTTCCGCGACTCTGAAGAAAATTCTAACCTCCGTGGATGCCGCTGCCGACTCTCTCTCGAAAGTATGGAGTTTTACTTGGTCCGAAATTCACTGCTCGTCTAAAACTGACCGAAAACCGATCGGCACTACTTTTGATGGGCGTGAATCTAGGGAATCCAAAAGACCCGAAAAACTATCAAAAAACTTTCAACTTTCACTATCAAGGCTCGATCCCGAGTCGAACGGGTTCATGCTGCGATTAATTAAGGCAAATTTGCGGGCGTGATCCCACCACTATCGAGTCGACGGTATGGGGCGTCACGGGTCGCGGATGAGCATTGTTTCAGGAATTTTTTCAACGGTGTGGTCCGTTTGCTCACATCAAGTCTGTATGCTTGTGTAAGATGGAGAGCGTGGGAAGCCCGCACCCTGATGTAAGCAGCCCATGTGGCCGTGTGAAGTTCTAAATCGTGAGGACGGGATGAAAATATTATTATTTTGGGGTACAGTGCAGAGAAAAAAGTCTGTTATGCCTTTCAAAATGCCCTGATCTCTGTAACTCAAGCTGAAAGCAAGATCTGGGGCTTTTATACTGCTTTGAATATATCTAACCTCCAAGTCAGTTCCCAGAATTTAGCAGCAGGAAGCGCGAGTTTCCCAAAATTCAATTGGTGTGTCCGAATGCTTGGATTTCAAAGGAAGAGACATATTACTGGCTGAAGGTCTGAAAAACACCCCCCCGACGGGGTTGAAGAACAGACAGCACGGCAGGACGCATCTTAACTCCAAATCAGGGAAGACGAGTCAACGATAACACCTACCGGTGAAAGAATGTTTGATGTGAGCGGTCGGTAAAGGCGATGGTATGTGGAGCCTGCCCGAACCTGGAGGGGATCCGAAACCATGACCGATGACTTGATATTAACACAAGGGAGCCACATAGCAATCAGACAGCGCGCACATCCAGGACTTGAAGCCTTGCATTGAACTCGTCCTCCTTTATGAGAAACTTGATCATTGAGAGGTTCAGCGTCGCTGCGAGAGTAAAGGGCAGCGGAGTAATAAAATTCTTTTGAGCGTACTCAAAGGTCTTTGGGCCCCACGGCATCCGACGTGGACATTCATTTTGCGCTGGCTGACTCCTTACGATGGATTGCCCATCTTCGATCCCTCAAACGGGCTGAACAATAAAAAATCCATTGACGCCCCTGCTGTTGACACTGCAGCGACATCCACTTTTGGTTGTCTAGTACGTTCGCAGCGCACACTCGCTCCTGCCGGAAGTATTTTGGAGAATTTCCTATGGGTGCGTGTGCGCTTTTCGTTCTTCTCTGTTGTTGATGTGTTGGCTGCTGAGACGTAATTGACACAGTGGCGCCATCCCGCTCATCAAGCGATCGGGCGCCGCCGTCGAGTCCAACTTGTTGTTGTTCTGCATCCTGACTGTACACAACCGTGCTCGACCCCCCCGCGATGACCCTCACGATCTCTCCACGAATGATTCCAAAGGCGGAATACAACTCGTGAGTAGCTTTCGTTCTCGGCGATTTGTACTTTTTCCGAGCAAGCTAACAATCGCAATACAGGCCTGACTTTATTCGATTCGCTTCACTACCTGCGCGGCCGCGACTCCGTCAATGCGCCATTGCGGAAGTTTCTCCTCTCCGTGCTTTGGTTCTCCCTGAGTACCGATGGTTGTCGCCGCAGCGACCAACATACGCACATCAAGGCGATCGAGCAACAGGGGTGACAACTTGTTTCCTTTGGAATGTATTTCGCAGCTGGAAACTGAAGTTTCGTATTTGCTGTCTTCCTACGTTCGAGTACTGACTCGTTGCTCAGTTTCACGAAAGAAGTCGACTCCCTGCCAAGGCCTTAACCTTAGGGCGAACGCTGGCCGAAGCAGGGGCAAACGAGGTGGGGAAGGAAGAAGATGGAGGGGAAGAGCAACCAACCATTTGATGGCGTTGTCAAATCACGCCATCCGAGTTGACGTACCGGATCATGATCGAGCGAAGTTTCAATGACTTGAAAACATTTCGCTGGCTTTGAGACTCGGAGCACATTCGAACGGCGCACTGAAAGAGGCCAACTTGAGTGCAGCTCTTTCCATTATTCTTGCGTACCTCGGGACCCCTTTCTGCTCTGGTGCAAACGCAAAATTTGCCCTATTACTTCTGGGTCTTCCCATGCAGGGTGTAATCCGTACCATTTTTAAACGAATAATTCCCGCCGCCAATCTTGCTCTGCTTCGCTCGCTCGCTTCCCAAATCATTCACTTGCTGGGATCAAAATGACAAGTCATTGCTGCGGGCTGTCGTCGTCAATATACTTCTGGCACTGGTCCATACCTGTTTCATTTCTGATCACCTTTGGGACTCTCACGAACTCAAGGACCAATGGCCACTGTTGCTTTTCTGCCACCGTTCGCTGATCCTGGGTTCTTATTCGTTGTTGTTTTGTGTCGCAACTGCGGGGACCAATCAATCAAATCCATGCAGCTACTCATTGACGGTGCAAGACGCCCCAGAATTTCAAGATTTGAGATATTATGCCGAACCTTCTGCAGGACCTTGGTTCACATTGGTGGAAAGCCGCAGGGAAGTTTTAAATATTCTTTTTGGCTGTGGTAACGTAGCATGATATCCAAGGCTTTGATTCAGTTGAGGTGCTTTTATTAGCTCCGCTCCGAGAACTCTCCAAATTTCCTGGCGCGGTCATCATTGTGATCGATGCGCTGGATGGACTCCACAATGCCGCTAGGAGCGTGATGGAGATTCTGTCACCAATCGCAAAAAACGGGCTGCCACATTCCTGACAATGTCCGATTCGTCATAACTTCCAGACCCGAGCGCTGGGCCGACATCTCCAGGTCTCAAACTATCCATCTCGCAGTGTTCAGGCAGCATCAGGCAGCAGACCCTAGCTACAGAATTATCTGTGAAGGAAGTTCACAACCTCATCGTTGCGAGGATGCAGGAAATTACAGAAAAGCGGGGTTGGAATGATTGGCCAACAGAGGACCAATTGCTGGAGTTATCTGGAAAAGCCAATGGCCTCTTTCACTATGCAGCAATTGCGCTCCAGTGGATCGATCAGCACACTTACAAGTACGGGACGGCCTCTCGAAAACAAGTCTTTAAAGATTTTACCCAGATGGATATTGGTAAGCTCGAGGATCTACTAGCTGCAGGGCAGGGCTCATAGCCTGCTGGAAGTGGGTGGATGACGGATGCCCAAGTCTCAGCGTGCGACGCCGTTCTTGTTGGCTGGAAGTTTGGTTCAGAGTCGGGCATCACAATGGAGGACTTGAGCGAGACTCGTAAGACTGCTTGTGTTTCCCCTGCTTTGTGGGAGAGATAATTCCATTTCAGCGACCAAAGAGCCCCCCTTTTCCGAGGCCATATCAGAGGCCGAAGAGCACACTACTTTCCCATCTCCAGATATCCATAAAGGAAAATGGCATGGTAGACTGAGAAAGCAAAAGGAACCACCTCGATCCTCGAGACTCATTGCGAAGACATATGGAGAGGCATTGAAGAGACGTAGAAAGAGGGTGAAATGTAAGGAAGGGGATGAGGCGTGAGCCGAACGGTGGGGCAATATTGAATGTACGGTAAACAAAATTAGGGAAATGCTTCAAATCTAATGGGAATGAACATGAAATAGGAGAATTGCATACTGTCTCAGTTCGAGGTCACAGATCCTCGCGTTTATGTGGGCACGACAAGACAAGAAAGGTGGAGTGTCTCCCTCCATTGATCCCAATCCTGAACAAATAGATCACTGATCGACTTATTCATTTAAGGAACTGTTGGCCATCCCCAGGGGGGATGGCCGCGCTTCACTGTCCATATTTGCCAAGAGGCCGGGAACAAACCCTCATGTTCAAACGTCAAAACTCCTCCGACCGCACAGAAACCAATTCCATAGTATAGTGATTTCAACCCTGCATTCAAAATTGCCACCGGTGATTGTATGAATGAAGTTCTCCGAGGTACAGCGCATAATGAACCATGAACCATTTTTCAAAGCTCTTCCGCAATTCAAATTCTACGGGTAACGTGAATATAACATATTGTATGTTGTCCGACCTGAATTGAAACTGCCGTCAGGATGCACCCGATAGAATTCTGGGATCCCTCGTTCCTAGAATCCCACATATCCCTCAACAGGACTGCCACCGGGAAAACCGCACTCGCCCATGGGTGGCCTTAAACGCGGCAAGTAACGTAAATGTAATATATTGTACGGCGTCCGACCTGAATTAGGACCACTGTCAATATGCACTCAATGGAATTCCGGATCCCTCGTTCCCAGAATCATTAAGTCAAACCTGAGCCTCATATAAGGAATTTGCTTTCCTGCACGATGAAACCTGATGATTTCAGGCCATATTTCTTGACCCTTGTTCCCATGTTTGTAAGTTCATTCAAAATGAATTCGGTTCTTTTCTAGCCGTTCATTTTGGTGAGGATAGATAAGCCAAAATTTGTATCCTAATGCTCCTGATGACTGTGTTCAATCTATGAGATCCATTATCAAAGGAATTCAACTTCGAACAGAGTAATTCGGCCTGTAACATCGAAGTTGCAGGAGACAAGAGCCAGCTATTGTTCAGTCCAATACCGCTCTGGAAATGGACCCTGAGTTCAAATTTCCAAAATGCTGTACATCAATTCAACTCACCGAGGAATTCCTATTCTGGTCCTTCCAGAACCATCCCGGCTTTTGTCCTTATGTGTTTGATTTTGTTTAATCCTTGGCATGGTCCACAAAGCAATGACTCTTGTAACGAATCTGTTTATTATTTCCTCTTCAACCGCGATGATACTGAAATTGGTCTGAGTCCCCGTTACTGGGCTCTGCCGCTTGTCGGCCTTACCTGCTTTAATGACGCCGATGACGAGCAATCCCATTTCTGGGCCTGGCACGGCTTCAGTCCATCCGTTCTTTACTGGCTCCGCTAAACCCCTCGGCAAAGTTGGGGGGGTTCGTCGGACGCGTCGTGCTCATCGCCCATCCGCTCGCATTACAGATCCCAACAACGCAAAAACTGCAGTCAAGGGGGGGGGCAGGTCTGCGGCGGAATCTAAACGGTCTGCACTGTGATTATTGACATCAAGTCATACCTTTCACAATCTAATGGCAATAGGGCAGAATTGAACAGCCCAGTACACGGAGAGTCTTGAGAATGGACTTGGATTTCATTGGGTCACGGGGGTTGAAAGATCTGCAGGATGAGTTGGAGTTGTATGACCTACTGATGGAGGATATTGACGAGTAGATAAACGAGCAGTAAACATCGATTTTATCCTGCTTCTATGATTTTAAGACGGGTTTTCACCTGTTCGAAATGTCCGTAAAACGCGTATTGACATAACGACATAGACATGAGAGCTGCGCCAATCGATACCCACATTGTATTCTTCCACTTCGACCTTATTTGAGATCTCACCAGGGCCATCACGGGGTCTTCCTGCATTGGACCCGCCATAATCAGAGATACCTGGGAGAAATGTCGGTCCCGCATGGTGGATGTTGCCCTTTTTATCGTCGTTGTCTACACTTTGTAATTCATGTATAGCTTTGCCATTCAGAGGATCGAGACTTCTCAGACGGAGGCTGGTGATCGAAGATGAGTACGTTTTCTATTATAGAAAGGCTACATGGTGAGAAAAGACCATTCGGTGGACCAAAATCCTCCCCGATTGTATGGCCCGATTGGTATTGCTATTATGACCTCAGTTCTCATCAGAAAGTCAAGTGAATGTAGAAATGGCACCAGACGAGGCTCCTGTAAAGATCTGCCGGAATATACTTCAAAAAAAATGAAATTATGCTTTTGCCGACCGGACTTCGCGCTTTTGATGGCGGGCCGGTCCCCGGTGGCTGTGCTCCGCCATCAATTCCCGCCTCAGCCGGCCCAATCCCGATTGAAGGGGTCCAGCATGCTAAAAGCACCCAGAGGGGTATCTAACATTCATACAGAAGCCACTTGGTGCTCTATACAGATTTTCACACACTTGAATTTTGTGATTTTCCGACCAAAATTTCGCGCTTTTATATAATCCTAATCGAGGAGGTGCTCCATTTTTTCGAAACGAAATTCCTATCGACAAAACCACCTATTTCCTCGCTGAACCTGCAAGAAGGGACTGAAGATACAAAAAATTACAGGTCGTCATGAAGTTGTTGGCTGCAAACCATACCTCACCCAAGACCTACATCTCCTCCGGCTTTACACCAAGTTTCTCTTTATGTTTTCAATTTCAGTTCTTCTGCTTTATTGCCTCAATCGTTCCTTACATACCCTTACTTGCTCCCTCCTCGATCCCCCACTCTGTAACTGTCGCATAGCTATTCGTAGCCAGGTACGATAATCCTAGAAATCAAAATCAAACCTCGGTCAAAAAAAGGACTCCGTGACTCGTGTAGTGATGAGGGCGAGGTAAGGCGCCGACATTCAAAATGCATTCAACTAATGGTACAGTATAGTAGGGTTCCTTGGATACCTGCTTTGATGTTTCCGCTACGGCGTCCGCAACATGAAGAAATGAAGTCTGAATTTAAAATTCGTAGATACTGGACACTCAAGTGAGCTATGGAGCACAATCTCACCAATTTGGCACGCGAATTGTAGCCACAGGCAAAAGAATGCCATCAACGACTGATCGGTCACACGGAGGGTGCCATGGATAGCGGTGATGTCACACACAAATCATCTTCTCGGCTCATATGGGTTGCCCTTCGGCGACTATTCCTCTGCGATTACTGTGATGGTGTAGCAAATGGTTAGATTATGGCGTGGAAGCCGGGGGGCCGGAGACGGCTTGTCGACTGGATGAAGGCTGATGACCTGCGTCAAGAATGGTCTCACGTGCCCAGAAATATGGTCACACTTTTGGCAGGTGGACCTGTCAATCTTGGTCGGATCACCAGAATTTTCGCGAAGATGGCGGCCGTGAGTGTGAATATTCATTAGAAAAAATTGGCGAGGTCGCTGGTGCCCGTATTAATGCACAAGCAATGAGAAGGAAAGTGATTTATGATGTCATCAGCCGTGAGCCCCTCCAAAGCACCTGCTGTTTAGGCACCAAGGCTTCACCGAGCCTGAAGTTTATTCCAGAGATGGGGCCAAAGTGCATAGTTCACCCTACAAAGAAAAATTGACCTGGGAAGGCACTGGGCAGCGCTGAAAAAAAAATTACCCAAGGATGTCTCACTATCTAAGGAACCCTACTACTCTATGTACTTAATCCCATATTTTCGCGAGAAGAGCAGACACTGCGGTTCCGGAAATTTCCACGGCTGTGGAAACCCATACGCTGCGATAACCCATACTTTAGTCCTCTACCAAGAGGTATAGCTGAAAAGAGCTTTGATTGCATCCAATTTCAGCACTACAGAATGTCATCTCTAGTTCGTTCCAGCACTAACCGCTCCACGCCGCTCTGCGTACTGGATCCACAGGGGTTCTCCGCCCAACGCCAGGCATTTGCCGTCCTGCCAGCGCTGGTTGCTCCTCCCCAGCAAGGCCGCTCCGCATAGCCGTCCGCGCTGTGGTGGCTCCACGCCGCCTTTGCAGCACGCCGTTTCCTGCGTCTCTAGCCCGAATTTCCTGTCGCCGTTTGCCGCCCCACGCCGCCATCCGTGCTGGATCTCTGCATTCCTCTATCCACGGGTCCTGTATCCTCCGCTTGCCTCCACACATCATCATTCTCACCCGGCTCCTTTCGGTTGCCTTCAGCGGCTATTGTCGTGACGGTGCGGGAAACAGGCGGATTTTTGGCGCGGGATACCTGGAGCCGGACAGCGGCGCGGTTGGGGGCGCGGACGGAGGAAGGATGGTCATGTGTCAACAAAAATGTCCACGCCTTTCGCGTGTAGACGCGTCAATCTTGCGTCAATCTCGGCGGGATCGCCGACGCTTTAGGGAAGATGGTGACCAAGAGGATGACCTTTCATAAGTAAAATCGTTCAGAGGCCACTAGTTTGCCGGATTGATGCACAATCTACAAGAAGGAAAGTGATTGATGACATCATCAGGCAGTGCGCTACACCAATCACCTCCCCGCTAAGCACCGACGCGTCTCCGCGCTTGAGATTATTTCAGAGGACCGGGTTAGAGTATATGATGTACTGTATGTTAGAATTTCGACCTGGGAGGACACTGGGGGAGCTTTAAAAAAAAAGAATAACCCAAGGATGTCTCACTATCCAAGGAACCCTACTATACTGTACCAATTAGCATGTTCAATTTCACTCAACCTGGTGTTGATTCACCATATATTGTTGCAAAATGCTAGAATCAAGTAAATACATAATGCGTCCAATAGGGTCCAATAGGAATTGACCTCATTACGACATGAATTACTTGACTTTTTGTTGCAAGCTGTGCGCACACACCCGATTTGATGGCATCAGGCAGAATGGCTTGCGCAAGTCACTTTGTTGCCCGAAGCAAAAAAAAAAAAAAAGACTTTCTTGGCTCACCATGGGTCTGAAAAAGGCTCGGGATTATTCAAATGTGTTTACTAGGACAGTTTACAGCCAAGAATTGGGTAATTATGCAGATTGAACTGCTTACACAAAGACCATAGTTCAGCCAATTCGTATCTTCGCATTAGATCTTGCTCAAAGCGGCCAGGAGCCGGACCGGAGGATTTCCGGCCGGGGGCGCGGGCGAAGGCTTGTACTGCCGGAAAGCGCGCGCGTGGCCAGCCATCGTAGTCGGTGAGGTCGGGGGCGGTCCCGGACGTCGTAATTGCGACGTTAATCTTCGGGTCGAGGCTGGAGCGATACTTGGTGACCCGGACGAGAGCATCCGAGTAACCGGCCGTTACGGCCAGTTCCTCAAAGTCGTCCGTGTACCGGTAGATGTCACGGGAGCCCTGGAAATACGAGCGGGACTCAAGCTTGGTGAGGGCTTGGTCCTGCTCGTTCTCCTCCACGAACCGGAGGCGGAATTCGGCCTCAAACCGAGTCCACGGTAGCGGGAATATACGAGTAATTTAGGGACCAGTCTTATGGATTTGCTGGGCAACTGTGTGAGATTTGTCTTCTGTACAGTGATGGGCGTCCAGGACGCCCATCAGGAGAGCTGAGAAGTATTGACAACTGTGTGAATTTTGTCCTTCCTTTGGTGATGGGCGTCCGGGACGCCCATCACCAGTACAGAACCCAGCAGGGCAGAATCTTGGTACCTGGATTCACTTGAAAGAGACTCTAGACAAATCTTCTCAGTTAAACTCGTCTTATCGCAAAACTGTCTCAAATTACCGTTACAAGCTTTTTGCGGAACTTAGGGCGTGGGCTTGTTTTTTTCTCATTTCATGGAGTTTCACCAAGTTGTCCGCCCTGAGCTCAATTTCGATCGGATTGCCATGGAAGTAGGGCGCGTTAGAATCTTATTCAAAATCCGCAGTCAAACGCAATACCGTGATTTTTGATGCCATCAGAAAATGAAATTTCTACTGCAAAATCTCTGTCTTCGGCAAGTTTCCTGTAGCACTTGGAGTACTGCTCGGATGAACCTATATTTTGGACATGGTATACCTATAGATGTACTCTAGCGAACGTAAAATTTGGATTAATAATATTCGAAGTAACTATAATTCATTGTGCACTTTGTTGAAACAGTCATCCCCCTCCTTTAGAAAATAGAGGACTCAAAGCATATTTGGGTATGACCACATGTAAAGTCATCATGGTTGACTAGGGTACATGGATAGGTATAACATGCCCAAAAACTAGGTTAATCCGAGCAGTACTCTGAGTGCTACAGGTGACTTGCCCAAGAAAGATACTTTGCGGTGGAAATTTCATTTTCTCATGGCATCAAAAATAAACGGTATTGCGTTGACTGCGGATTTTGAATACGATTCTAACGTGCCTATTTCCAGGGCAATCCGATCGAAATTGAACTCAGGACGGACTACTTGGTGAAAATCCATGAAATGAGAAAAAAAAACAGCCGCGCCCTAAGTTCCGCAAATGGCTGTAATATCTAGTTGTACCAGATTTTCGAAGTCTTGTCGTTTACTGTCCCAATCTACGATGATGACCATAATAGTGGCTGTGCACCAATTTCGTTTATCACATACTCTCCTCTTCAGTACCTAGGACGTCTCGCGGACACCGTTTTATTGACACGCCGGGAGGAAGGACGCGAGTCGCTGCTGGCGCTTGTCGCCTCTTCCGCGCTCTTGCGCTGCTGATCCACTGGAAAATGAGCCCCGCGCGACTGCGCGCCGGCGTCTTTGCCATGCATCTTGGGTTCTTCAAGTCAGCAAGGAGGGTTGCTGATTAGAATTATCCCGCCAAATGAACTCAATATTAATGCCCATGCGCTAACGAGCCTGCTTATCCATCGGCTTGATATATAAGTGCTTCGATTCCACTGAGAAAATTGTGCCCATTCCACTTTTGAAACGAGGACAAAGCAAAATACTCGTGTGGAGTCAGAACTACCCAATACAGAAAATTTTACAACCACTTGAGACAAGAGACTAGATCAGGCCAGCAGTGGAAATCAGAAGAGACAGTTTTCCACAGAACCGTGCTGGCTATCACCTCCGATTCAAATCCGATAAAATCGATCCCATAAATGTCACATTTTGGGCGGCGGGACAAACGGACCGGCTGGGATCAGTGTTGAACTTAAGGGGTTATTAACGGTCAAATCTGAAGCTAAGGGTTAAGTGTTAATTAACCCTTAATTAACAGTCCAAGTTAGATATCAAACCGCTCCATCAAACCTCGCGCATTTGTTCACTTCCTGGAGGTTTCGAGCTACAGAAACTCGGCAACACCTCGCGCATCGCCCGTCAAACCCAATCAAAATCAACTTCAAGTTCACTGCCAAGGCTCAATCAAGTATTGGTCAAGTTTTCATGCTTAATGTTTTGCTCCGCCATCTGAACGCAACTTCCCACGTCTTTCACCGTATCGTCTGCGGTCAACTTGATACTTACCCCTAGCGATGAAGATCTCCGTCCCACTCAAGCTCAGCATACGGCTGCGTCTGGCAGCTGCCCTAAGGCCAAGGACTTCGATGATGTGACCCAGGAGATCATCTCGCTCGCTATCACCGAGTACCGTGTCTTGCTCAGTGGCAAGTAATGCATTCCCGGACCCTACTATTGAGCTCGGATTATCTCCGCCGGGCTTGGACCAAGGCCTTCAAGGAGCTCGAAGTGGCTATAGAGTCGACTCCGACGATCTCCAAACTGGTGTGTCCCGTCTTTCTCTCCATTTTCTTGAGATGACGTGTCCTGCAGGTCAGGGGTCGTGGCTCCCACCTGTGCGGCGAACTTAAGACTATAGTCAAGCCACTTGCGGAGTTCAGGTACGAGTTCGCCAGCGGCCAGAACAAGAAGGCCATTGCTGCTAATCGCCAGCGGAGCGAGGAGCTGAAGGAAAATTTGACTTCACTTTCAAAGTGCGTATTCTTCTTTTATCTTATTTTTTGCTCTAAACCGCATACGTTGCAGGACATAAAGGGCCGCAAGGGTATCTACCGGCACCCGCTCTTCCAGAAGGGCGCCAACGCGATGTGGTTTGCACACCGTCGTGACGAAGGGCCCTCGCTATCCGGCTGTATTCAATCTGTTCCCAAAAGAAGCTCTGGCTCTCGTACTGACTGCGGTATGTGACGACCTTGCCTTCTTCATCCCGCTGACACATTGTCTTGTGCGCATATACTAAGAGAGGACCTACGGGGTGTTGAACTTGCTAGGGACATTTGGATGGGGTATTTCCTGGACAGGGTGGAGAATAAGGTTATTGCAGTGGAGGGGTACAAGCAGTTGTACTAGACGGAGATCACAGCTCTTGAATGATTTCTGTCAACTGTCAGGAAACGGTCGAAAAGTCGAAAAATTCGTCTCAAAGTCTACCAATTGAAGATGGTTAACTTGTGATTCTCTATCGATGGAGCTCAACATGTTTTTGATTATTACATTTTTTGTACTCGACCAGGGAGATGTTGAATTTGACTTGGATGACATTCCGAAGTGGTTTCTCGACGAAAGGGACTCTCCTCTGAGCCTGACAAAAACGATGAGGACGATTAGCGCGCTGTCGACGAGATGAAACTGCACAGCCACATATCTGGCCTGATCGGGACGCGTCGAGCGAGAAACTTGAATTCCTCATGAGTGCTCATCGGGATAGCTTGTTTCGATCTGGAAGCTGTTACAAACAAGCAAAGTATGAGCTAAATATTGTTTGTAATGTCTGTCTACGAGAGACTAGGAAGCTGTCCAAGGTATTCGAGGGCCGCCAGATCAGGTTTATCAAGCGCGAGGATCTCGACTCGATCTAGGTTCAATGCAATCTTAGAGGTGCTTGCACAAACACCGGGTTCACGTGGGAAGGTTTCAATACAGAGTGTTGTCAGCTGCTGGTATCGAAGATCAAGAGTGGTAGCAGAAGAATGCCCGAAGCGGACATGACAACTGAGAGAGTGATGTCTGTGAGTTGAGGACCGGCAAAAAGCGGGATAAACGATAACTCCGCATCGTCGTGTGGTTCCAAACGAATGCTTCGAAGGTTCGGGAACAGTTCTACCTCGATGGCAACCTTTGTTATATTCTCTAACACGTCTAAATGTTTCCGCCCCCAAGCTGACGACAGAAACTTGTTGACGAATGAAGGGGATGTTATTTGCGGATAGTCTAAATAAAATTAGTCTGTGTCTTGAGGGCCTTCGCCAACTTCGTCACTTCGTTAGATGACGAAAGTTCGTCGGGTGGTCCGAAAGTTTGTCAGATGCTATGAATAGGCTATAAATGTGTAATAATCACCTAAGAAATTCGTCAGATTCAGAGCCCCGCTTAGGAAAGTTCGTGAGGTGAAAGCAGAGAGTAAGAAACTGCGTCAGATTGACCTAGCTGACCATGATATCATCAAAAAGTGACGGCAGTGATGACCGCGACCTAAACGTGTGTTACAATAATGACAACACGCCCGAGCGTCCACAGATCGGTATGATGATCAGGGATTGGGTAGTGCAAGGTATTAACCGTATCGTCAATGAAGTTGAATAAAACACTAGGAGAGGTGCAGAATATCTACGACTAAGCTACGACTATATACTGTTCTGTGTATCTAATCATTGTAACTATTGTTAAGTTCAACCGTGAGCTACGTATAGTAGGGTTCCTTGGATAGTGAGACATCCTTGGGTATTATTTTTAAAAAAACTCCCGAGCGTCATCCCAGGTTAAAATTTTGTTACGAAATACATCCTATATCGAAGCCTCGTTTTCTGAATTAAACTTCAAGCGCATAGACGCGTCGGTGCTGGAAGAGAAGGTCGTTTGGTGTAATTCATTGCCTAATCAGTCATCAATCACTTTCCTTCTCGTTGATTGTCCATCAATCGGGCCACTATTGACCTGAACTATTTCCCTTATTAAGGTCAAACTTCTTGGCTGCAATCTCCTCTAAAAAATCGGGCAATCCGGCCGAGATTGATGCATCTAAAATGAGATCGCGCACACAAAAGACGTGACAACCTTTGTGGGCACGTGATACATTTGTTGACAAGTGATCGTCCTTCTTCTGTCCGCGCCCAGCCGCGCCGCTGTCCGGTCTCCCGCGCAAATCCGACCTATCCCGCCCTGAATCCGACTGCTACGGGGAAATAGCCGCCAAAAGTCAACCCACAGGAGCCGATGGGGCAGAATGATGATGTGTGACATCACGCTATCCAAGGAACCCGATGTGTGACTGTTGTTCGGGCCGTTGAGATCAATTTTTTTATCTGGCTACATTCTACAAACTTAAATTGTGAAATTTCGAGGCAGCATAGCTCATTATAAGTTCTAGTATGTACAAACTTAAATCCAGATTTAATTTCTTTGCCTATCGTTCAATTGATTCCAGCGTGGACATGGTTTTCTTTTGACGTAATGTCGGCATGCTTTCATCCATTTTAAGCCATTGAGTATACAGATTTCACGCCGCAAGCTACTTTTTTGATTCAGCGATGGCGTCTTACCTTTCCCCACACCCAGTCAAACAGTCGACTCCAGCCTGGATATCAAGGAGGATATACCAGTAGGGGACCGGCGCTTACCGCCGCTACTGATTGACAGCGTGCGAGTCTCCTTGACAATTCGCCACGTCACAACGAGTTAATTATCTCTCCTCTTTCTCTGGCGCCCTCACCATGAGGTACGTAAAACTACTTCATCTGCAGCGCAGCAGTTCAACGCTGTGTACACAGCCACGAATCCAGTCACAGTGGCCAATCGTCATTGTCATGTCATTGCTGGTTGTTGTCTTGCTGGCTGCGACGTTGGCTGTCATAAGGAACCGTATTGCGGTGAGTCACAACGGATTATCTCTCCCGTTGAAATGTTTTACATGGCGCTCCAGGCAGATATAACGGCAGAGAGAAAGACACGTTGAATACGGGGGGATACTTGTGGGGCATGCGTCGTGTGTTTGCGACAGATTAATTGAAGGTCTTGAATCCTATAAAGGACATTTGGGTGGAGCAGAAGGCCCTGGTGATTAAACCCTCATCCATGGGTACAAAAATGTTTATATTGTTCTCTACCCGTGCCGTCTTGTCATGAGCGATTCCAGTGCCCTCTCGTAAAAAATGTTAATATTATCCTCCTTTGCCTTTCTTCTGCCTCCTGAGTTGTTTCAGAAGAGAGAATGAGTACCAGCAGTCAGCATGTGCGATGGGATTTGAGCTTTATCGGCGCGGGAACATGGATTACTCGTCCGAAGGTGCATCCTCAGTGGTCCTGTAGCTTTCCACATCATGTACTTGTGGCTCCGGATCGGATTGTGCTGCTTTTCTGTGCCACGTCACACATGTTGCGTCGTTGCTTCGGTCATGCACCGAGCGCAGTCCCGATCCCGCACCGTCTTTGGATGGTGCCCCTCTTTCCACCCATTGCAAAAATCCATCTTTAGGGCCCCACAATGGCATTTTGAAACCCTGTGCCTTACTATGGAGGCGACCATCCAGTGCATTATAATGTATTTTGACCGGGTTCAGCAGGGTTAAGGGACGAATCGATTCAGAAAAATCCTGCCGTTCTAATGCACTTGGGCCGGCCAGATTGAAGCAAACTTGCTTGACAGTGCCCAGAAGTGCAATTTGCGCGATTCAATTGATGCCCCAGAATCACAGCCACCGTTTCGGCTGGGAACACTGGTTTGCACCATATCTCAGTCAATACTGGTCCAATTTCCAAGCCCTGAGGGCGAATCGATTCAGAAAAATCCTGCCATTCTAATGCACTTGGGCCCGCCCACGTTGAAGGAAAACTGATTGCACAGTCCCCCAGAAATCCAATTTGGGTGATTCAATTGATGCGACAGCCACCACTTCGGCTGGGACTTTCAAAAAAAGTGAGCATTTCATTATGTCGGTACTCTGGGAGGAATCCAGAAAACTGGTCAATGCATTGGTTGGAAATGAAACCCTGCTATATTTCCTTGTACACTCGCAAACGGACAGATATACTTCTAAAAATATGGGAAACATCTTCAAAAAAAGTGAACAGTTCATTATGTCAGTACTCTGGGAGGTATCCAGAAAACCGGTCAAATGTATTGGTCGGAGATGAAACCCCGTTATTTTATTTGAAATCGGGATGTGGGATAGTGTATGATGTTTCTCTGAACTCAAATACTCTATGAGAAAAAATGAGGAAGGTGTCTGTGGTTCTGAAATGAAAATTGTGCTCCAGGTGACCTGCTGAAAATGACCGGAATGATCAGGGCTATCTTAGATATTGCTGGTTGGAGTGCCTCAGAAAAATCGCACTGGGACAGTGCTGGAATTGAAATTGTTTGAAAATGCAAGGGAAGACATAGGGTCATGCATTTGAAAATGTAAACCACTAATTGGCCGCTGGAGAGGTCAATCATGCTCCGACCACAATCTGAGTACGGAATGAGCAGGGCTATGCATTTGCTGCTTGGCGCGCCTCAGAAAATTGCCCTGGGACACTGCTGGAATGGAAATTGTTTGAAAATGCAGGTGAGGGCAATAGGGTCATGCATTGCAAAATGTAAAGGATTGACATATAGTCACGCAATTTAAAAATGTAAAGCACTGACTTTCAAGCTGCGGGTCTGTTCAAGATTTAGGAAAAACGTTTTTCTCCAAATCCTCCTGCGGAATTTGGGCAGTTTTTATCCGAACCGAAAAATTGGTATTTGGTGGAATGTTCAGGGGTCCTGCTTACAAAGTCAACAGGAGACTAAGTCCGGTCCGAGTCGCGAAGAGCTCCGCCGATCTCCCACACCCAACATGTTGGATTGGCTATTCCTATCCGGGCATGAAAAAGGAAATGTGAAAGGAGGCGATGCCTTCGTGCCCGAAGCCACCTGCTTCACTTGTTGGTCGCCATATTTTTCTTATTTGGGCGGCATATATTTACTGGCAGATGTATATATGCTAACAAGACACGGGGGCAAACATTGTGGCTTGGAGAAACTGAATTCCGAGTCACAGTTAAATTTCCGGCCCGGTTGAAATGAATCCTCGCAAAAACCTTAGGAAAAACCCACAACACAAAACCAGCAATTTTTGGCCCAAACCCGCGGTTCTCCGCCGAATCCACATCTTGGGTGTGGGTTCGAAGAGGACTGGAAAGGAAATGTGAAAGGCTCCAGGTGTGCCGGCGGTCCGCACTGCCCATCAAAGAAGCCATTGGCATCGCCATAATACATTAAATACATTTCACAGCACGGGCAGGTTTCATAACTGTTTCATATATGTTTATTGCTTCCACAGCGCGGTAACAGTATATTCTCTGTCCGGTCGTACGTAAGTTCTCTCTTACTCTACTCACGCCAACGTTTCATTATTCCTCACCATGGGCATGTCATACTGCCGAAAGCTATAACTTTTCTAAGACTCAAACTATGGGGCAGATCAAGGATCTCATTGCCCGCCGCTGAGGTGGGGCCTCCACGGAAGATGGCGATTCCATGCCAACTATGGTAAGGGTGCACAGGGGCCCCCGGTCTCGTGCGTCTCCTCATGACGCAGTGGAAGAACTATCCCCGCACCTACACCATTGACACGGTGGTTGACCATGTTAGCGGAGTGGGATTTGCTCTACGGCAAGTATTGGCTCTCCGTGTCGCTCCCAGAAGAATCTCACCATTGGTTCCCCGCATGGATCTTTTTCAGTGTTTTCAATGAGTTTGGAGGCTAAATGTCATCAAAATGAAATCAAGAGTCATCGCATAAGAATCCCGCAATTATCCACAAATGCTGCCACATCTCCATGGAACCAACTATTCTGAAGGTTTCTGTCTCCCCGCATACGGAATTATGAATGAGGTTTTAGTGTACGAAGTGTGAGGGAGCGCATATCCATTATCGGGCCGAGGATTGGTGGTCGTCCACAATTATATCGGGCCCCGGTGGGTCCTACGCGGATTCCGGGGCCGGAATACATAGATTTGTTGTACAGCACAATCAATATAAATTGCGAGGTAGTTGACGCTGGGCTCGTACTTCCTTCCCTCCCTCATGCCCAAAGTCCCAAGTCGCGCAAGAAAGGTATGCACCTTTTAATTCGGATTTGCAAGAGGTGACAACGAAATAGGCGTGTCTGCGATGTCATGACAAGAAAATACGATGCGATCCTCGCTCCTTCGTGTGACCAGTGCGAAGAGTGTGGGTAAGGAGAAACTGCGTGAAAGCTTTGCTAATCACTGACCGAGAGTATACAGGAGGAAAAACATCAAGTGCACTTATCGGGATAGCAACACTCGGAAACGCTCATCTCCCAAAAAGGAGCTTCAGATTGTTTCAAATACTCAGGCGCTGGGTATTTTAGAACATGTGGGACGCATTATCCAAAATTGAAATTTCTGTTCAAACAGATTCCCTGAAACAACTGGTTTTCGATCTCGGTCGGCGAGTCCAAAGCATCGAGAACGCGGTGTCATGCCTTCGGACATCGCACCACCTTTTGGACCATTCGGCGGGGGTTCGGGTATGGAGGGCCCGGGGGCTCTTCGGATTCGATCAATATTATCAAAACGATCCGGTAGGCCCAATTGAGGCGGGATTGAGTCATTGGGACGCATTTATTTCCAACGAATGGCCGCAGAAAAATGCTAGGGGGTTCATTCGGAGCCTACTACAACAGTTGAAGGCTCATTTTGGTGTTCCGCAAGCTACTAGACCCAGGACTGTCATAGATGGAGAGCCGAAGCATGTAACACTTTGCATGTACCTATTGTACAGCAGTACTTACTAGTGGCGCAATTGCTTTTGAAGTTCATTTATGTCAGATAATAAATAGCTCAGTCGGGCACGATCAGGTGAAAGAAGTTATTGTCAGCACCTGTTCGATACGAAGATACGATTCATACGGCCGATTACGCTGCAAAAATAGCTCAGGCAACAGGTACCCCGCGTCTGGTTCGAAGTGAAATCCAGGTAAAATGTGTGCTGGGGGTCGGCCAGAGACAGTGGGATGGGGAAAGATGGTGAATGGCAGGAAAACTACGGCTAGCGTCCGGATCAGGAAGGAGGAGTCGGGTTTGGGACGTAGGCGAGAGTATGTAGCATAGGGACTGTTCTAGTAGGTAACGGCGTGTAGCGTGCAGAAAGAGAGCACTGACACAATAGAGGTGCATTCAAATGGCTGGCATTTTGAAAAGCATGATCTGATGCAATAGAGATGCATTCAATTTCAAATGGCTGCCATTTTGGAAAGTGTGACCTGGCGCAACAGAGGTGCATTCAAAGGGAGGTGCATTTTGAAAAGCATGACCTGACACAATAGAGGTGCATTCAAATGGTGGGCATTTTGCAAAGCATGACCTGATGCAATAGAGATGCATTCAATTTCAAATGGCTGCCATTTTGAAAAGCGTGACCTGGTTCAACACCCAGTCGGGCCGATGCAACCATCATGTACATTCAGCCTCGATTCAGCGCCGTGCCGACGTTGTCCGACAACGATAGCACTCACACCCCGAACTCTTTGGACCTTCTCCTCAACAAATGCACTATATACTCGTCCATTTCTCAACCATTTCTGCACTCATTTTCTTGGATCAATTGCCCTGATTAAGAATTGGAAATTTAGCCACAGCTTAAAATGTGCTCTGCAATCGAATCCTAAGCACGATGGCATAAGCGGCAGGGCACCGTCTCGGAAGCCGGATCCAACTCCTCTGTTGCTTTGAAAGCCAGCGCGATCATCAAGAACTACTGTTAAGGCGGCGCTTCCTATCCCCCAAGAAGAATAGCCACACTGGCAACAAGAGCGACACCCCTCGGCGTGCCTCGCTTCGAACCTCGGTTTCTCCGCGGGAGTTGATGTGTCTCGGATGCTGGAGCCGCCCAGGCTTGTCGAGGAGGAGGACTTCAAGGGTAGTTTCAAATCTTCCAACGGTCGAGGAGCAGGAGGAGGAGACCGGGGATGAGGAGGATGACTGAATATTCAACAGTTTTCGTTCGTTTGCAGGACTGCTAGTTACGATTTTTTCGAGAATTATAACCAGGGGGCGACCACTAAAAAAATGATTAAATCCAACCCCTACTATGTTCTCGTATTTGGTTATTGATCACACGTGGTCGTGCCGATCGGTGCGAACACTGCAGTTAATTATATTTTAGTCTGTCCAGCTTCAATTATAATAGTTACAAGCGCTCGCCGGCGCTTCGCGCCGGCTCCCCACTTCTGCCGGAATGATAGATGAAAAGCGGAGTTTAAAGGCTTCAGACAGACGGACGGACAGACGTAATTTTATAAAAAGGGGTGATGCGTGTTTTTTGTATTTATAACCCATGAAACATGTAGATAGGTCAAGGGGAAGGACAATGGGAGGTAAAGTCAAGGTCCCGTCACTGCACAAGAATACATCCAAAAACACAAGCGCAGACAGGAATTGATGGGATTGATCGCTGGTGTTCGCACCGATCGGCACGACCATGTGCGATCAATAACCAAATACTAGAACATAGTAGGGGTTGGATTTAATCATTTTTTAGCGGTCACCCCCCTGATTATAACATTGTTTCATCATATTTGTATGTAAAGCAACATAAAAAAAGTCTGCGGGTTGTGGGCTACCCGTCACTCGCTGAAAACCCCGCACCTGTGGTCGCGGGTACGGGTTTTTGCGGGTACGGGTACGGGTCAGCGCTCATGTACCCGCGGGAGACCCGTGCCGATCACTACACCAAGCGGGTCCATTACACACGTAGGTCAAAACGAGCAAGGAAGAGAAGAAACCCACACCTTCAAAAAGCCGGGGGCTTTCGTTGGATGATTTCGTGGTGCACCCTCATCCTGATTGCTGAGCTATTCGCTAAGTGTCCCTACAGCTAGACCCTGCTGCGGATGAGAAGAAGCCAGCGGTATCGTTGACTGTGAGTGCACCCCATAGACACTAATTCAATTAAAACATTTCTTCAAAAACAAAAGCAAAGGTGGCACTCACTGTCAATGATTTCCAGACGTTTTGAACACTATTGAATGGTTTAAATCACATTTGAACCACATGCCCCGAAATGCCATTTTGGAATCACACGCTTCTTAATGGCATTTTGAACCCTGTGCCTCACTAGCAAATGGTTTAATTCAGCTGAGAGCAGAGGGATAAGGAAGCACTAGACATATTTAAGGTTTGAATCATCCCACAAGATATTCGCATTTTGAACCCATGCCCAGAATGGGCATTTTGCGTTCAAAATGGCATTACGATGCATGTGATTCCAAATGGCATTTCAGGGCATGTGGTTCAAAATGCGAATTAAACCATTCAATAGTGTTCAAAATGGCATTACAAAGCATGTGATTCAAAATGGCATTCCGGGGCATGGGGTTCAAAATGCGAATATCTCGCAGGATCGATTCAAACCTTAAATATGTCTAGTGCTCCCTTATCCTTCCTGCTGGCCAGACCCCCTGTCCGTTCGCACCAACGAGATCACGGGGGAGACGTATCCATCGCCGTTCTTCAGTTCCAAGTTACCGATCCCAGGAACCAAACTTGTTCCTGCAAGTTGCAAAGCAAGCACTAAACGATTTGAAGGTGATCTTTCACTTGATACTCGCCAACGATTACTAACGTACTTGCTCTAGGATGAGGACGTCTGGCCCGATGGCCTTAGGCTAAATCGTCTGAGCCGAAGCCGACTTGGGATCTCGCACTCCTGAAACATCTCGCAATGCTGTCGTTTCGCAATCTGAAGAGGAACTGGAAACGGGCCACCAACGCCGCCGCTGCGGAGAGAGGCAAAGCAAGCAGCCAAGGGGATCGGCGCAATAAACGGCGCCAGACAGTGAGTCGTGGTCATCTCATTTCCTGATTTACTCATCTCCTCTTCCAAAAGAAATCGACACAGATCCCCAAGATCCTGAAGGGCTTCGGTGCTGCCCGAAATCTCGCACAGAGCTTTTTGAAAGACCTTTGCCATGAACAGTACCTCTCATAAAAGGCAATTCTCGTAGAGTATGCAATTTTTTGCTTAGATTTTGAAACCGACTTTTGTAGAGGGTGCATGGGAAAAATCTGTTACCACAGTCGAAAAGTACTCGTTGAGTAGTGCAGATTTCCACTTTGGATCATATCAATACCATGTCATTTGAGCTCGCAATCGTTCTCAGAAAGCGGCCATTTTTGCTCATTTTTGCTCGATAAAAATGGCCACTTTCTGAGAGCAATTGCAAGCTCAAATGACATGGTATTGACATGATCCAAAGTGGAAATCTGCACTACTCAACGAGTACTTTTTGCCTATGTGGTCATTTTTTCCCATGATGCCTGTGCAAAAAGTCGATTTCAAATTCTGGCCAAAAATGGCTTATATCTCCAGAATTGCCTTATATAGTAGTTCGTCAACTCACGGGAATATCTTCTATTCCCTCTATTTTCAGTCCACAAGTGCTTTGGAGTCATTTGCTATCTGGAACAATGAGAAACACCGTATGCCAATACTTTTGGCAAGCACAAGTACATCATTGTTCAGTGAATATTCGCCAGTTGTGTGCAGGATTTAAACTGATAGTCACCTGATGTTTGAAACAGCCAGGAAGTCCCGAGTCATGTCGTATCCACTCAAGTTCGCGACGAAAAAGGTGCGTGGACCGTGGAATTCTTGATAGTGAAAGTCGATGTTCACAGAGTAATTAATCTTCGACCTCGAGCCTTGTACGGCGAGCTGCAAGGTGATTGGTTCCGAGAGCTCCTCGCATCTGAGTTGCAACTGATCTGCAACGGTGGTTGAAATTAGATCCCCAAGGGACCCCGAGTCGATAAGCGCCCAAACAGGGTGCCCATTCACCAGCACAACCACCACCAGTGGCTTTGTGACAAGTCGCTCGGGGACACGCGGCGTTGACGCGTTTCTAGACAAGCTGTTATACGTGTTTGGGGGAATCTGCTCCCGTGCAAAACAGAATATGTCCCTCTTCATCCTCATGCCATTCCGATTCGAAGATCGATTGGAGGTAGTTATCCTCGTCCATGAAGTGGAAACCGTTGAAGCACTGATTCTCAATTATACAGGATCTGAACTTGAGTTTTTCGATCCAACCGACCAAGTTATCGCTACTTGCAAAATAGTTGGTGGTCACGCGTTTTGATCACAAAACGCCACCCCCAACCATCCAACTTGCGCGGCATATATCTCGACAACAACGCCTCAGTACCATGCAAACCCAGCAGGGATAAGGAAACACTTGAAGAATTTAAGCTTTTACGATCAAACTTTAATCGTTAGCTAGAATACCAGAGCGTAATTGCTGGTTATATTTTGAAACGCATGACCCATTACCTTTTCAATGGTCCACATTTTGACACGTGACTTGACATCCTGCAGACCATTTCAATTCCAATGAAGTCCCGGGGCCATCGCGCTTGGAGGCATCATTGCGCTTTCTGGAGCACAATGACTGGTTTATATTTTCAAAAGCATGACCCTATTACCTTTTCAATGGTCTCTGTGACTTGATATCCTGCAGACCATTTCAATTCCAATGAAGTCCCAGAGCCGTTTTCTAAACCGCGCCTCTCGGAAATGAATCGGACATTCACGGCTATCGGGGCTCTGATATCATAGAGTTGCCACATGGATCAGGACAGCCACCTCTCCAAGAACAGGGTTTGTCGGTTGCTTCGGCAATGACGCACTTTTGGACTTTAAAAGATGGCGAACAGATAGAAGAGCGCCCCGACTGAATCAATCCCAAGGTCTGCTGCCGAACTCATACAATTGTCATCTCTGTATGCAGCGAAGATCCAACTGGTGGAAGTTCAAGTGGTGACACCATACGGCGCTTCCAAGAGCGCGAGCTGAATAAATCAAGCAAGCAACTCCCAGGGCAACCGTAAGACGAAATATGTGCGAGTGGGTCAAACCATCCTCAGGGCTCAGGTGGTAGGGCAGGTAGGAAATGGGGGATATGAGGTATTGACGGCAGAATGGTGAGTGGAGACAGGTGCGATGAAGAAATAAAAGAGTACAAGAGCGTGGACGACGAGGGACAAGGCGAGAGCAAGCATCGAGATGGTGACGAAGGGCCAAGGTGCCATACAGAATCTGGGGCGAAAGCAATATATCAAATCTGTTAGAAGTAGAATACATGAGAAGTATATATAGTAAAAGTGTATAATAAATAAAAGGAGAACACTCAAATAATTCCATTCTCGGAACATTCCAGCTGTGTAATCTACGGAATTAGTTACCAGGTACAGAACCCGGAAACAGAAGCGGATATACGAACTTTTTTTCGTGTCACGGTCTGCCCGGCCGATTTACGAAAACTAAAGTTCGATTTTTTTGGTCACAGGTCACAGCCAGGGAGAATTGAATGAAATACTACACGTTTGGTAGTCACGTATTATTGGGGGCGGGGATTCCGACTGCATCGGTATAGGCCCGCGGGGCTGTATCGGTCCCTCTTTCACCTTCACTATCCATGCCATAGATCTCCTCTCCGCCTGCTATCCTGACATTACTCTTAGTATAAATAAGTGATGGACGATGTCTCGCGAGACAACGGGACCCCAAGAATTCTTGAATAAAACCAAAGACCAGATAGCTCAGAAGGATGATGTGCACATTTTGGGAAATATTG
>JARKIC010002025.1:0-81621 GCA_029378375.1 Mycena olivaceomarginata | reverse complement strand
GCTTCTCGACGACGGAAAGGGATCGTCGTTTGCGAGCCTATCGTCGATCCCGACCACAGGAAGGCAGCTTGCCGTGGACCCGTGCGGAGATACGCGCCGACATAACGTGCTCGCGGTGGATATCCTGGGAGATGACCTTTAAATGGATCGTCAGTTAAACCGTTCCTTCGTTCCTTCGTGCCAGTGCGAGCCGACTCACGTCCTCCCACATCTCGCGCACCTGCCGGAACTCGCTGTATCCCTGCGGGGGTACTTGCTCGGGCTACCGGCGACGAGCACGCCCCTGGGGTCGTCCAGGAAGAAGTTCAGCGACACCACCGGCGTGCGCGCGGGTTTGTCCTCCCCACACGCGCACGATCTCCTCCTTGCCCCGCCCGATCTCGTCGATCACCAGCTTCGTCGCAAAGCCGTAGTCCTCCGCGGAAACCGGCGGGGCTTTCCCCTCTGCGTGTCGTTTCAGTATGCTTGGTTCTAGGAGAAGAAAGGAAAGGCGGAACCCACCGAGCCGCAACGACTTGAGCGCCTTGCACTCGACCTTGTGCCCGCTCTTCCAGTGCTCCTTCTGGCATTCCGCGCTACAGTACGAGGTCGTGAAGCAGCCTGCAGCTTGAAAAGCTGTTCTGCGTGTCGACTTTCCGGCACTGGAGAAATTTTCAGCATCTAAACTAACCGGAGGAATAGTATAGCAACACATACGGTGGATTGTAACACCGAATCTCCAGGTCCGCCTCGCCGCTGCTGCTGCGCTCCGTTACGAGCGCCTCGAGCTCGAGATACGCCGTCCAGACGGGCGGGTTATCCTGTATCGTTTCACGGAGCCCGAGCTCGAGGATCCGGCGGGTGGACCGCACCAGATGGCGCAGGAGCGAGGGGTACATGCTGTACAGAGCCAGCAAGCGTATCAGGCTGACACGCGTAGCCTGTGCATCGTCCGGCAGCTCGGCGGCCCAGCTCTCGGTGCGCACCAGCGCGGGAAGGAGCCCGATGTGCGCCGCGTGCGTCGTCCACGCGAAGCCGTCCGCCATCGGGAGCGCCGCGTCGAGGAACTCGAGGCAGGACCCGATGGCGAGCGCGACGCCCGGGGCGGTGGTGTCCTCGTAGGGCACGGTGGTAAGCGATACGATACGGGTGATCGTGCGCACAGCGTGCAGGGCCAAGAGCGCGTGCAGAAACGGGCGGGCGATGGTCATCTTGGTGGCCATCCGGAGGTGGTAGTCCAGGATGAAGATCGCGGGCGGGCTCCACGGGCCCGGGTTTGTGAGATACCACGCCAGGTGGTCCAGCGCGGCGCGCGCAGGCCGCTCCGCATCCTGGGTGCCGGGCAGTATGCAGCCAAAGACAGGTCGGGCGGTGGCCCGGGTTTAAATGTGCCCAGGTCGAGCAGAGGTTCTGTGGCGGTGAGGAATGGATCGTTGTTGGACGCCGCTTGAACTCGTCTTCGATCTCATACAGCCAGCACGAGCCCAGCATCACGAAGGTCTTCTTCCCGCCGTCATTAGCCAGTATAGCCTCGCAAATCGCGGGAATCTTGACAAAGCTGCGGAGCGAGACAACGATGGTCTGGAATGCGTGGTACCTGTTCCCGCCGTCGGTTTCGCGAAACAGCGGGAGATGATCCAGTTCTCGAACGTATAGTCCAGCCATTGCCATATGTCGGCCACGCTTCCACCAGGCGCGCTGTGAACGGGTCTCGGGCTCGGGGCGCACAAGATACGAGATGTTGGCTAGACTGCAGAGGGAAAAGTGGGCGTGGAATTGGCCGAGGACGTGGTCGCAGCATTTTTTCTCGTGTGGAGGGATGTCCGATGCCTTGACGTATTGGAGCAGAAAGGTAGCTTTTTCGGTGATCTCGTCTGGGGTCATCTCGAGCGGCTTGAGGTTGCTCTTGAGTTGCACCAGCGTGTCGAGTGTGGCAGCAGTTAGGCGGGCGTTCGGATTCTACACAGAGTATCATGAGATCTGAACGCGGGACCAAGGTTGAGCTGACCTCGCAGTCACAGTCCGAAGCGTGCTGGAGCAAATGACGAAATGTAAAGCAGAAAGGGTGGAGCTTACTTCGCTCATGTTGGCGGTACGTTTGGGGGGAAAGACGCGTGTGGTCGGAAAGAAGACGCGCTTTTGAGAAGAGTGACGGTCAAGAACAAAGCATGTTTTGGTCCCATGACCGATTCTCGGGATTGTTCTCAAAACACCGAATTAATACAAAAGTAGCCGTCGCCGACCTAGATACACACAAAGATTACATGGACATTGAGCGCATCTACTATGTGCTTGCCATACCGCTCATCACTCGTACACACCTTCTACCCGTCTCCTCGCCAAAACCTCGCTCCAGAAGCGCATGATAGGCTCCCACTCGGGCTTGGACGCAGGCATCCCGCCATCCACGCCCATTTTATGTTCCACTACGCGGTGGAACCCTTTTTTGAATGCAGTCAACGCACTCGAGGGGACTGCGGAGGGACGATACGCCACGAGCAGCGGCGTGAGGCTCAGGGTCGAGACGGTCGGGTAGGAGAGGAGGGGTCCGGAAACGGTGACGATTGAGCCGAGCGTCTCGCGGGCCATCTTGATACCAAACTCAGCAGCGACGCTGCCGCCCTGCGCGAATCCGAAGAGATGGATCCGGTTTACAGGCCACGCGCAGTCGTCGGCGAGGTGTCTGAAGACGCGGTCCAGGAGCAGCAGGGCAGGTGTTGGGTTCGGACGCTCGATTAGTTCACCGAGGTCGTCGAAGGACGGGAACCACGCGAAGGAGTCTTCGTACAGGAAGGGGACTCTGCGAGCCGACCGGTCAGGCCCATCGCCGCAGCGCAGTCAACATCTTACTGATCTGGGGCGCGCACAGCGAGACAGCAGTTTGGGGGAGCTTCAGCTGGCGCCCGAGCTTGGAGAACGGAATGTGAGTGTCGCCGAGTCCATGGAGCAAGATGAGGAGATTTTCATCGGTCCCGTCGTCGCTCGGGGCATAGAAGAATGGGACTGGTATTTTTGCGGTCTGGGGAGGCTTCTTGACTCTGGGCGATGAATTCTCGACAGCATTTTCGCGAAGATGAATGTCTTGGTGAGACATGGACGCGTGTGATGCCATCAGCTGCGCCTGAACTCACACCATGTTCGGTTTGTCGTCCGCGCACCTGCAGCTGCTGTACGACGGTACGCGTCCAAGTCATATTCGTGTCTTTTGCCCTCACTGTTCATCTCCAGCCTCGCGAAAATGGTTTGCTCTCGGCAGTGTCGTAACGGCGCCTGTCGTGTGCTTTATAAATGTGCCCATGGGAAAGCATACCCGTGAAATGAAACACAGTATATTCCTCGTCGATGGTGCTTATTGTCCTTCATTTCGCGCTGCATGATGAATAACCTGCACAGGGGTCAAGTCGTGGATTTTATGGAGCTCGTTTCGCCTGCCTTTTTCTTATACGCGTTCTTGAATGCCCCGCTCTCCTCCGGCACTGCCACACTCGCCCTCGGAAACCCTCAGAGCCTCCTCGTAGGCGCATATTTCCTTCACTATCTCAACCGCGCGCTGGTCTCTCCATTGCGCGCCCCGTCTCGCTCCAAGGCGCATATCATCATCCCGCTTTCCGCCTGCCTATTCAACGTCTTCAATGGCTCCCTCCTCGGCGCGTTCCTCTCCTCTCCCGACGCGCCCCAGGCCTCCGCCTACACGCGCTGCCCAGCTTCTGGATCGGTTTCGCCCTCTGGGCCGTCGGCTTTGCCGGGAACATCGCCCACGACGAGATCCTCTCAACATCCGCCGCCGCGCTCAGAGCAAGGGCAAGGGCAAGGACACGGGATCTGAGACTACCACACCCGACGGGCACTACGCGATTCCTCAGGGCCTGCTCTACCGGTACATCTCCTACCCGAACTACTTCTGTGAATGGATCGAGTGGTTCGGCTTTGCGATCGCAGCGGACCCGCGACTGCTTCAGGTCGTTGCTAGCGGCAAATTATCCCTCCATCATGGTCGACGTTGATCATCGGCCCGGCATCGGGGTTCCTCCCCGTCGTGTCCCCGCCGTGGATATTCCTTGCGACGGAAATTATCTTGATGCTCCCTCAGGCATACCGCGGGCATCAGTGGTACCTGAACAAGTTCGGCGACCGCTACCCCAAGGAACGGAAAAGCATCATTCCTTTCGTACTGTGACAGAAACTGTACTTCCTGCTCGCACAAACACGAAAGGTGCCCAATGTACCACAAATGCTAATATTTAAACGCCGTTTTCGGCATACCCGCAGTACTCATCACAAAAAAAGATCCCCTCGGCGTCTTGACTCCGTGCCCGCGCAACAGCACACGCCCCTCGCCGCGCAGCCACACCGTGTCGAGGTCCCCGCCCCGCGCGCTGACCTGGCGGCACTTGAGCTCGGAGCCGCCCCACTTGCCGAGCCAGTACGGGACGATGCGCGTGTGCGCGGAGCCCGTGACGGGGTCCTCGTTGATCCCGCTCCCGCACGCGAACATGCGCGAGTGCACCTGCGAGGGGTCCTCCGGCGTGGGCTTGTGTGGGCCCGTCAGGACGCACTGCCCGACGGGGATGTCGCGCGCCTGTTTCATGAGTAGGTCAGAGCGGAACGATTTGTGGCAGCAGGAGGAGCACGACGCACGATTGCGGCCGTGTCGTACGCGACGGAAGCTACGTCCACCGTCTCCGCCGCCTCGACGATGTACCCGCGCCCGTCCTGGAGATGGCTTTGATCCCCGCGCGCGAGCGTGGGGAACCAGACGTGCGCCAGCTCGAGCGCTGCGGCTGCTTCGGCGGCGCGGCGATCGCGACGGGATGTCCGCGGGGAAGTCGAGCTCGTAGAGATCGTTCTCCGCGTGATAGTCGACCTTGAGCTGGCCGGAGCGCCGCGACTCGAAGCGGTACGGGGGCTGGAGCTGGGGGTGGCTCTGGTGCAGGTAGACCGCCGCCGCGAGCGTCGCGTGGCCGCATAGGGGCGCTTCGAGTTCTATTTGAGGCCTGAGCGTGCGCGTCGCGCGAATGATGCATGCATATGCTCACCCGGGGTGAACCACCGAATCGAGAAATGCGGCGCGTCGTCGCGGTGGTCTCAAGTGGCGAGGAACGCGGTTTCTGAGAGATTGAATTCCCTGCACAGTTGGAAGGTCGAAAGTAATTCGTCTCAAGGATGAATTGAATGAATTACCTTCCGATGAGCTGCAAAAGCTCGTCCGACAGCCCGTGGTCGGGCTGCAGAAGTATCACCGACGCGGGGTTCCCGGAAGCGTGTTGCGGTGAAGGCGTCGAAGACGGTGTAGGCGAGCTGAGTGGGCGGCATGGTGGAAGGAAATGGAACGAGAACTCCGCGAGGTGTCGGCAAGAGATTTTAAGATGACTCACGCGCGTCGGGCGTGACTCATTATAATACTGGTGAATGGAACGCTGGAGAATCTATTAACCTTCCGCCGAATTGGCGCAGAAAGTTGTCCGCGAGATCTTCCGACTCTCGACAGGTCTCAATCGAGCCGTGGAATACGCATACGCGAGGAAAATATGGAAGCGTGTGGAACTGCGTTCAGATCCGCAAACAGCACCAGAGTGTGAAACGGTCACTAAACAGCCTCGAACTGGACGGGTCGTCGCGCAATACAGTACTCACATCCCGCCAGTTTCAAAAACTCGCTGACCGGCCATCGGGGACGTCAACACAGATGTTTGTGGATTTAAAAGTCACAAGAAGATAAATACATATTTTTCTTTTGTATCCAATATCAGTGTGCGCCGCAATGAAAAACTCCAAACACGAACCAATTTCACAGGGATCCCCTCTCCTCCTCCCTCCATTTCCAATCACAAACGGACTCCGACAAAGCTAGCGAATGCCGTTCTCTCAACACATGAGTCACGGGGACAGCCTGCCCATACGCCGCCAGTAAAACAGCCAGTGCATTGGCTGTAGACAGGCGGTGAGTTGAGCAAATATTAAATGCACAGCCTATTATCAGCTTACACTGGAGATTGCGCAGCGCTCCCTTGGTCGCCGGAAAGTTTGGGGGCGGGGCGGGAAGAATGACGGGTGGGGCAACAAAGGGGGCGGGGAGAGCCAATACAGCCCCAGGCGCTGGTGGCGCTGGGACTACTGGCATCGGGATTAGAACAGGGGGTAGATCAAGGGCTTGGAGTGGTTCGGAATCGTGGTGGCAGCTGGCGTTAAAGCTGCGCGCTGCGGTCCACCCCGACCTGGGATTGTGTAAGCGTAGACGAGAAGGGACGAAGAAATAGTACTTACATCTCCGCTAAAGAAATTTGGGTGTTGAAATGATTTATTCTGGCTGCTTCTTGGTTCCAGTGAAGGGTATGCAATAAAACGTTGTGCTGATCTGTCGCCCACTGGGGCGGCCACCCAAGGCGACCGGAGCGTTGGCCATGCCAGTGATAGTCAGGCGAGTTGTTGCGCGGTCGCGACGGATCAATTCGATCACACAAACGCGCTTTGACCTCTCAAAACGTGTCACTGCGATTTTGGGTGAAAAAATTGTTGTTTTTGTTCGAGCCGCCAGGGCTGGCCAGCGTAAGCGTGAGCATGCAAGAGCGCCGCGCACTAATACCGTCAGGGCTGGTCAGGGTCCCGTGTCTGACTGTATTACAGTCAATCTTGGAAGATAAATCCAGAACATACATGTATGCAGTAGCTCGGTCGGCTTTTGAATGTTTTGAACGATGCCCACGGGATGGTATCGCGAGCCGATGAGACGGTCACAATAGCCAGCCCTATTGCAGCACAGGCGCGCGCACGCGACACTGAACATCCTCAAAGTCAGATAATGACCACTGCTTTACTTGCTCGACAATCAGAAACCAAGGACACCGCAAGTCAGTGCGCCAGTTCCTGCAGTCGCGGAAACGCGCGACACATTGCTAATGTCGCGAACACTTTACACGTCCTCACGCTCCAGGTCCGTAGTGAGGACGTGCAGAAAGCCACCTCAAACGAAAGCGTAGCACCAATCGTCACTCGAGAGGTAGGACTCGGGAGCCCCGAAAAAGAACAACGGCAGGGAGCCACACACAACACTCAGCTCACACGCGCAAGTCAGTTAAATCGATATTTTTTGCTTCGAACAATATCAAGGTGTTTTTAATCGACCCAACGAACGTCCATCTCAATTGGCGGGAGCGGGGCGTCGTGCACCTGTTGCGGACCAGGTGCGTATCGTGGTGGAGCGCTGTGGAGCGGCGACGTCGCGCAGAGCAAGCGCGTCTGCGGGGTAGTTGGCTGGACATCGGCGGGACACAGGCCATCACGGTGGATCATTTACTCTGCGGAAGACGATAGATTAGCAGTGGAAAAGAAGGTGCAAGTCGGGCGACGCACTGGAACGGGCCCGCATCTTTCTGCGTTTGCGCCGGAGCCTGCGCGATCTTTTCTTCTTCCACTTCTCTCTCATACTGCAGAGACTGAAGTCAGTCGATAAAAAAAATGGAGAATCGGGAAACGCACATGTGTGGATGAGGGAGAGAACTGAGAGTAGCGATTGGGGTGGGAAAGTGGTCTAAATAGGCAGCAGTTTTGTGACTGATTGGACTGATTGATTGACACGCTTGCCTTTCGCCGTCACGAGGATGGCAGGCAAACGCAAACGAAAGGCAGTCTCGCACGCGCTGCATTCGGAACTCACCGAATACTCCTCCCTGCTGCGCGCCCTCAGCACCAACGATACTCTAGATCTTGCCCGCCGTCTCACCGAGCCTCTCCGCCGAAAAAACGGAAGAAACAAACGGCGAAGAGTGCGGTAGAACTCGCAGCTGGAAGGTCCGCCGAAGAATCTCAGGGCCCATTAGCCGAGGGTGAAGAAACACACCCCCAACCGCCGGAAGTTCGCAACTACCGCCAGAAGAACCGGAGGGCGAGCAACAACGAGTACGAAAACGCGATACATGGACGCGTTGGCCATTGCTTCCCACGGACCTCCATGTCCCCGAGTGGGGCCTGGACGACGAGATCGAGCCGCTCGTGCGCCAATGTCTGCGCAATAACCCACACCCTACGATGAGGATGGGGAGCCAGACGACACACCGTCGTGGCTGCCGCACCTAACCGAATCTGCGTCCGTCTTCCTCTCGTCTGTGTTCGCGCTTCTCGCACCACACGCCTGCACGTCCACAAAGCATGCAAGACCGGCTCAATCCCATCGACTGGAAGATGGTGCTTGATATTCTCGGGACCTGCGGCGACGTCGACGCAACGTGCGTGTTTCGAGTGCCCGTGCTGAAAATGCATTAATACTCTTTAAGCGTGATCACCACCGTCAAGGCGCGCATGGAAGCCATCTACGGGCCGTACGACAGCCCGGTTCGTCTTCCTCTCGGCCTCAAGCCTGCGTGCTAACGAAAGAACGCATCCAGCCATCGGACGCCTCCAAACTCGCGCCGAGGCCAAGTCGCGTGCGGCCGCGGCGTTCGACGAGGCCGACGACGCGCTGTTTGTCGCCCCGCGTCCGACGAAACGACGTTGTAGATTCTACCTCAAATTATGTCTCCTGATTTAGCGTGTATTCAGGCCGAAGCATATGCTGGAAGAGGTCGAATCGGACGACCTGGATGGCTGACGAGGCGCCTCTGCTATCTATATGCTGCCCTTCTGCGCTCTCTTGAGCATAGGTGCGCATCCTCGGTCAATGTACGGCGCATGCACTCACGCATCTTAGCTGCAAATCATTACTGTGTACATAGCGAAAATTCGCCAACACACAACCCAGTCACCGACGAGGTCCAATTACCCTTCGAAATCCTACGACGGATCGGAGAAGACCGATGGCAACTTTGCAGGTCTGCCTAGACTGATTCTACGATCCCCGAGGCGACGAGTGGCCGGACTCTGCACTCACGCGCTGCTCCCGATGAAGCTGTTGTGGCCTACACCTCTGTACTTTTGTACATATTCTACCGGCAAACCTGATGTTCTTGGCAACACCCTTCTACGTCGTTACGTCGATGAGTGCTCCGCCCGTTCTCGCACTACGTTCCTTGCTACGTTCTCTTCCAAACGACCTTCTTGAAAGCCGCGGTTGCCGGACAAGTTTTTGAAGGCGAGGGCGTTCACGTCGGTTTCCGGAGCATTTACTCGCGATGTATGTACTTCAGAATCTCCCGCGTACTGCGCGAATCTCCCGCGTACTGCGCGTGAATGACTCGTGCCGGACTTCGCAAGTAAAATATATCGCATTTATCTTCGTACATGAAAGACGCCGAGAGCAGCACGAAATCGACTGTGCATTCCTGTCAGTGATTCAATACTGCGTTATAGCGGAGAGGACATACAGTACAGCTCAATAATACCAGCGGTGCGCGATAACAGGGCAGACTTGTAAATGTTGCGATCAAGAGAGCTGATGATCGTGGTGGGGTCAAACATCTCCACCTGCAGGCCATCCGCTTCCCGGCCTTTTAGAGAAAAGAGCGAAGGAGAAAGTCTGAATTTAGGAAGCGTGTGGCTGCGCTGGAGGTTCGAATGCATTCCGTCTCGGAGGGCGCTGCCACATCGCCAGAAAAGCGCCCTGCGGACATAATGTGACGGTCTTCAGCTGGGGCCATGGGTGCGCCGCGTCCTGGCGTAAGATGTTTTGGACGAGAGTGGTTGCAAGCACTGGTTTATCAGGGCCAGAGAGGAGAGTGCGGGGAAGGACCAGCCGGAGGGAAGGAGATTGGTCGGAGAAGGGATATTTAGCTTCACATGGACACGGGCCTCCATTGACGAGGGAGAGGGAGGTCGTGGCAGGGAAGGATGCGCGAGGCAGGCTCGTTGCATTAAAGAGGGCAGAAACCTGGTCACAGCGGGCGTTGTCGATGATGAGTTTCGTCAATGCGGGCGTCTCGAAGAGATCGATGATGCACCAACAAGTAATCTCTCTCCTCGCATTCAGAAATCGATATGTGGAGGGTTTTAAGAGAGGGAATATGAAGGCGGTGTCCCGTCGGGTCCATCCAGTTTATATCGAGGTACACATGGGTTAAAAAGGGACACTGCTCCGTGATCGCAGCAAGAGGGGGTAGCGTCTTCTTCTGCCGAGTCCTGGCCGGCCCAAAACTCAAGGTGCGTTAGAGAGGCCGTCCACGGAGGCGCAGGTATTTTGGGTTTGCAGCCGTCCATTTTCAGGAAAGTGAGCTCCGGGGCTCCAGCCGCAAACAGCTCAATGGAGTCCCATTTGGTACTGTGATCGTCGACGCAGTTCCTGACAATTTCGAGCTGCCGCAATCTGGGAGCTCTTACATGGCGAAGGGGGGCCAGTACTTCCATTAAAACAGTACAGCTTAATCGCCATATGCGATTGATATGCGGGACAATCTGAGAGAGCCGCTCTACAGTGAGATCGCGCTCCGCATCGTCGACCGTCGAACCCCAGTAGCTCTTTAAGGACACAGATATGTCGCGTGTGTTGGACCGCGCGAGGTAGAGTCCAAGGATTTCTGCGGATCCTGCGGTGTCCAAGTTCGCTTCGATGAGCGTCCAAAGCGCGGGGCACCGATAATAACGTCGCGGAACGACGGGAAACATGGGATAAAGTCCACTCCGATTTGAAAACAAGCTGTAGATGTGGGAGGCGGGCCTGTTGTCCCGCAGCAGCAATGGCTTCAAGAAGCTCGTTTGGAAGAGAAGATATCGTGAGCACTGAAGGAGGGCTCGGCATCGCGTCGAGATAGGGTACAAAGGACAAGTCGCGTCTGTACTGTGTACAGCCACACATCACATCTTTCCAGAAACGCCGTGCGTCCGCCACTCAATTCTACCCAAGGAGATAATAGGACGCCTTCTTTCTCTCACCTCGACGCTTCCATAGGCTTTCAGTTGCTGTAGATGTTCTGCGGTGCTGGGATATTTCAACCAAAAAATCGGTTCACAGTGCTCATTCGATATTCTCCCTCCCGCTGTTGAACAACCGCTCTTCGCCAGGAAGTCCCGAATAAACTGCGGCTGCCCAACGGCTTCCAATCCTACGCTCCGAGTCTACATCCTACTGGTCTAGACATCAAGGCTCTTACCTCGCATGCTGTATCCATTATCTCCAGTTCTTCTATGCGCTCCCTTGAACGCGGGCCGATGGAATAAATACGGGTTGCATGCGGTTATTGAGAAGACCATCAGCGATAACATGATCTCCATGTTGGTGCGGCGACATACTTAAAGACGCAATCGGCCGTGGGGAAGGCACCTCCCCTCCCCGAGTCGGTAGGCATGTTTCGTCCCATAGTGCTTTCCTCGGCGCTTGCCGTCTTTGCGCACTCTGCTTTGCTGCCAAACCGTCGGCCGGCGACCCTTGTGCTGTATTGCTGGAAAGGCCTTCGTGCAGCCCTCGGATGCGTTGGCGTGTCTCAAGTCTTTCCCTTTTAATGAAACGCTGCGCCAAAACGTTCTTTCCCACAATATCGCTCGAGTCTTCGACTTTTTCACCTTCGAGGATTACTACCTGCAGTCACCCCCACCTTTCCAGGAATCAACCGTCAACATACGCGCGAGTTTGGCAAAAATCAATACCACGAAGTACACCGTAAGCATCCGTATTCTGGCTCCACCGCGTAGTTTCAGGAACCTTGCAGACGGATTATGACTTCAATGTCGATCTGTACGATTTACCACTCGTCTGAATGACGGGCACACTCGTTAGTCCAAGTCCCTATTCGCGTCATTCGACCATGCATACCTTCGTCCATAGGCTGGTTCCCAGATTGCTACACTTCCTTCCAGAATTTGCTTCCCGCCCCAATCGTGTCCCTCGAAGTGAACGGAGTTCAGGGCGTATACATCGTCCCGACTTAGTCGATTTCATACCTCTTCTGGGTACCGACTTCACCGACCTCATTACGATCGACTGGCAACGGCTAGCTGGCGCCAAGGTTGTTTCTATCGAAGGGCAGGATCCATACACATATGTGGATTTCATCGCGAAGACCGTCTCTGGGAATTATCTGGACCACGGGGTTCGAGTCAACTCGGTCTTCTCCTCATATAGGCTTTCGGGCTCCGACTACTCTCAGCGTTTTGGTAGGTCTTCACACACTATCGCGTGGAAATAGCAGGCTGAGACTTTTCAGGTGACCTTGCCGGCCCGACTGGGGTTGCCCAAAATTCACTGACGTTCAAACTGGTCACCGTCAACTCCACCAAAGTCGAGACCGTTACCGTCCCCTATATTGCTAACTACCTCGGTGTAGCTTTCACAGACAAGGCTTCATAGTTGCGCGGTTTCTTCTTCCACTATGTATGACCTTACAAGTCCTCAGCTGGGCCAACAACTGCGTTGCTACCGATGGTACAAATGGTATCGATTTCAAAGGAAGTGCGGCACTCCAGAGCAATACCCTCAAACGCAAACAGCCCAAGGGAAACATCATCGACAAGTCGAACAGCAGTGCGGTTGGCCTACCACCACAATTCGAGCCCACGCTTCCGACCGTTGGCGGCGATGAGGGTGTTATGAAGTCCTACATCTTGCCCGGGAATCAAACAGGGGTGGTACGTCGCACAGTCGAGCCAAGCCGTCTATTTTTTTTTTTCACCAACCATCACGGCATTCCAGATGTTCATCGGGTCTTTCGAGGGTGACTTTGAGGGATTCCAGACTGACACCGCGTCCGCCATTGCTGCCTTCAAAGACGCGGGTGTTACTCGCTTGATTATCGACTTGACCAATAACGGGGGTGGGAATCTACTATTCTCATCCGTTTCGTCGTGTCTGATTTCTCGGTAGGCGGATTCGTATGCCTCGGCCAGTTCCTTCATCAATATTGGCTGGTACGCGCATCGGCTACCCAGGCTTCCAGTCCACGGCACGCGGAATGCGCTCGCGCGTAAAATCGTCGCATCCGACATCGAACTCGGACTCGATGATACCTTCAGTTTCTATACCGCTGATAATTGTACGTACGCTCATCGACGGTATATTCACTGCTGGATTCCATTCACTAGGGGCCTTCCTCAATGGGACCCAAATGCCTGCGGATTACAATTACATGACGCCTGATGTCCCTGTCGTGATCAACGGCAAGGCTGACGCGACCTCCCAGAGATTTCATGTCGGCACTATTTATCCGTTATTATTTCCCTTTCTCATGCCCAAAGTCTAGGACACTTGCGAATTGGCCTTCGAGGTGCCGATGCCCGACACACCGCCCTTTGATCTCCAGTTCGTCTCCCGCCAATTCACTTCGGAAGCACTTATTATATTCCCACAATCAGAAATGTAGCCATAGGTCGGTTAAACGCCCCAACGGTGTCACCAACCTAACCGACCTTTTTCTGTAGTCAGCAATGGCAACTGCGCCTCGACGTGTGCTATGTTCTCGACGCTCATGAATGAACGAGAGAAGACCAAAATCGCCGTCTTCGGTGGGAAGCCGTTCGAGAATGTCGAATTCAAAGGTTCGTTCGTTTGGGACCGTGGGCACCGAAGTGTCGATGCTGACACGCTTCATTACAGGAATGGCCGGGAATCAAGTGCTGGAATGGTATTGACTCGGACCTTAGCGATTCTTTTCGTCCATACTGAGTGTTACTTACTAGGTTCGATATTGACTCGGAAATCAAAACCGCAAACCGTGAGCCCAATCGCTTGTTCCCCTAATTTAATTGCACCCATACCCACCTAAATTTTTAGTCAAGGACGTGAGTTTCCCTGGTCTGCTGCTGGATCATCGCTCATTGGATTTGCCTTTGCTTAAGGACCCTCTCGCACCCGCCGATTTGTAGGATTTCTTTTTCTTTTTGCTCAAACCCAATCAACATTCCCTTCAATTTAGGCTCGTGTCCGGTGATTTCCGTCACAACTGGAGAACGGGTTAGTGGATTAATTTAACGAGGATCTGTGCTTATGTTTTATCAAAGCTTGGAGCTTTTTCAACGAAAACGAGCCAATTGGTGCGATGCGCTCTTGTCTTTTGCGCAAATATCACTGATGCACATCCCAGCTTACGTTTCCGAGCTCCCCAAATGTATCTCATGTTCTTGTTTTGGAATTCTCCACTGACTGATCTCGCTCCACAGTCCGTTTTCCGTATACTCTCGAGACCTACAACAACCCCCAGAATCTGTGGGTCTTCGCGTAAGCAGTGGTCATCCTCATTACCCGGTGCCCGTTGTCACGGATTTTCTTTTGACAGGGAGGAAAAGCTATTCGTTTGAAAGACTGTACTCGGACGGCTTTGCTCTTATACCATGTTGTTTCGCTGGGACTCTTGTATCGACGTCCGGTATATTGTTCATCTTTGATACCCTTGCACTCATCTTTGAGACCCCGCTAATTTTGCAGATGGCTAAATTCAAAGACATCAGTCCTCAGGGTGTCTGTTTAATTGTGAGCCGTAAGTTCCGGGCCTTCATGAGCCCGGATCAAAGGCCAGAGTGGCGGTGCGCTATCACGATCGATCGTGCTCAGTTCCTCGTCGTGTTGTTTGCCGCGGTTGACGTGTTGTCAAGTTGTGCATTGGAACAATGGTCCAGCTCTGGTCCGCTTGTAAGCTGTCAGTCCTGTCTTTTGAATGGGGGCAAAAAATACCGTTCAAAGGTTCGAGAGGTGGTTCAAAAAGTCCAGATTGTCATTTCAATGATAAGGTGAATTCCAAATTTCAACGGGCACCGGGCGGATGGGTTTATCTGCGGCGCTCTGCGGTGGTGTCTAGATAGATCGCGCTAAACTCGTCCCATCGCATTAGCTCCATTAAACTATTAGTTAGGCTTTTTTTTTCCCGTTGCGTGCCGTCACTGAATCAGCGCACCTGGCTGGTACAAAACAAGAAACCGTGGTTGCTAATGTTTTCTCGCGCTTTTTTTACCTCCCCTCTCGTCCTCTCGATGTCGCGAACCTCAGATGTCACGTCCTGGGGGCCTCTACCTGTGGATCTCCCGCCAGTAACCCCCCTCAATGTTCCTCGTCGTCGGACGCTATGTACGGCGACGGTCCATGGAGAGCCTGCGTTCAACGCAGCAGGTCCACACTCGCGCCGCGTCTTCTTCTTGGACTACGCGTCCCTCCATTACCATCGACGTTTCATCGGAGACGCGCCGGAAAATACGCCCTTTGCCGATTCCCCCCACTCCTGCATCTGCACCACCAATGCCTCGGCACCGCGTCTCGCAATCATCTTTGCGCCCTCTACCCTGCGTCCCAGAATCAGCAGCAGGTGTTTCCGTGTCTGTGACACCAGCCAGCCCTTTAGACCCCCGTACCCCTGTCTTCCAATCTATCACACATTTATCGGCCCCCCCTTCGACCTTTCCGCTACCGCATCGGTTCGCGTCGCTTTCCCTCCGACTCGACACGTCCCCAGACGCCGTACGCCCGCGTGCTGCTGATCCAACACCGTCGAGTTCCCCCACGCGCCCGACACCAGAACCAGCATCCCCCATTACAGCGCAACGGAAGCGCATGTCGAAGCTCCGTCGCCACCTCGGCGAGTCTGTGCAGCTTGAATTATTCCCGGAAGTAAAAGACGGGGACGATGTCTTCCGGGAGGCGTACATATCCTCCCAGACCGTCGTAGCGGTCAAAAAAACTGCTGGATCTAGATGGCGATGACAGCGACACTTCGAGCGAAGACGACGACGATTCCGATGACGATGGATACGCCCTGGTATTCGCACACGGGCACACCCGTCGCGTTATTCCCGTTAAACGGCATTCTCGGAAGTGGGTTCGAGAGAAAGGCGGAGACCGATGGGTCGAGGAGAATTATTCAAACATACTTCGTGATCTCCGAGCGCTGTAGCCGCTTTCATTTACTTCATTCACCCTTGCATTCACCTTCGAAAGTCGTGTAATCCATCATAGATTCATCGTGTATAACTTAGAAACTGTATTCTAGCGAGCCTCGAGGCCATCCCACCCACCTACTCTCTGCTGAAAATTTTCTCCTTCAGTCTTGCCGCTCGCCTGGTTCAGAGTGTTGAATGCAACTCGGATTCCGAGGATGTTACCATAGACACTAGCGGGCTACACTCAGCACTGACAGCGGCCAAAATATGGCAACCCGCCTGACACGGCGGCGGGATTTGTCGAGGCTGCCTTACGCTTGCCTCATGTTTAGTACACCATGGAGAACCAATAATTCCCATGTCCGAGTCTTGAGATGCCTTCATAACCACAGATTTACGGTCCGATAAGTTAGTTCCGCATTTTTCACTCTTCCGGGTGATTGTAATCTATAGGAGTTCGCTATCCCGGCGCTGGTCATCTACCGCTGGGCGGTTTTTGATCGCGGACAGGCAAGTGGATTAAACATCTTCGGCATAATACAATTTTACCCAACTCGGTACATATGCATAACATGAACGAGAATGCGACATCGCAACATCCCGAGGATTTCAATCAAGTTGAACTGGGCGAAATTATACTGAGGGATTCAGAGCGGGATTCGATTTGGTTTGAGTTTGCTGTTGCCATAACTGTGTATTGCAGAATGCGCGTAATTTTCGTGCGATGGCCGTTTGTTGAGTAAAACCGAACTAAGGAAAGGCCGCTGATAGACTGCAGGGTCGGATATGCGCACCCACTGGGCTCGCTTCGGGATCGGCGTGCTGGAAAGGAGGTCGTGAATTCTGTCCAACCTCGACCCGTTACAGTTCGAGAAGGGAAATTACCAACATAGGGCTTCTCCGGTTCGAGTTTTGAAACACTCGCCGCCGCCGAGAAGGAAAAATGGGGGCACCGGACTGTTGTCGGTGTGAAAGGCGGTGTTAGAGATCATCGGCCTGGACCTGCAGAACGAGGCTCTGGCAGATAGATTAAAGGTCCTCGACGGCTCCGTGGTTCAATTATTCTGAGGGCAGATCGAAAGTACGGAGATTGTGTCCCTGAGCCCAAGAAGCTGAAACGTGATCTTCTCTTGTCTGAAACTCACAGGAAGTCTTGGACCCCACACCCCAAACTCCTCATCACTCAGGGTCGTCTTGAAGATTGATTGGGCTTCTCTGACGATACAGGACGGAATCGTCGATCGGAATTTTGTTCCAATCCTGGAACGAAACTGTCAGAGAAACTGCCACTGGACCCACAAGCCCAAGCATGAGCCTAAATTGAGTTGGGTGAACTAAACATGATCGCTGAGAGTTGAAACGCTAGTCTAAATTTTGGACTGACCAAAAACGAACCTATTGAGCCGGGACTGGTATATACATGAGTTTGTGAGTGCATACCAATCACGGATGTTCCTTTTTATTCCTGCAGCACCAATTTGACCGGAGTGGAAGATATATCTGAAAGCTCAAGCCCTCGCTGTGCTGACAGTGAGTAAGATGTTTGCTAGAAAAGAAAGCGAAAAGAAGCGAAAAGGATGTTGAACTCGGAGCATCGGTTCCTCCTGCGAGTCCGTTCGGCATTCCAAGGTGGTTTGTCGTTGCCATGGACGATTTGACCTCGGTGTTTCATTAGCGATGGTTCAAGAAGAGAACGGGTGGGATGAGGAAGCTGCCAGTAATACGCTGGCCCGGGGGTTTAGCAGTCGTTGAACTAGTTCGCCTCATCCAATCAATTGAGAGCAATTGAGCGAGTCGCGATCGTAAGAGTGTTGTTTAACAGTCCCGCAGCATTGCCACGGGGAGCCGCTGGTTTGAACCACTCCAAAATGTCGAGGCTTTGATAAGAACCCACTACAGTGGAGGGCTATAGCGCTAGCCTCAACATGAACGTTGGTCAATGGTAGTTGAAGGTAAGTAACTCGTCGGCCGAGCAGCCGAACAGCCCTATCTTATCTATTGCCGCATGCGTTGCTTAGTCAGACGATACCTGGCTTCTTTCGGATTACTCTCTCTGTGAACTCTCATCGGTGCTCTGGAATATCGGCGTGTCTGCATGCCACGTCCTTCATAGCCTATAAACACCTGGTTACCCGGCACGAAATATGGGAAATACGCAGTCGGGTTCAACGTTGACACGCACAACAGCTGCGCTCGATTCATTTGTCGCGGAATTGGGGACCGACATCATTTATGAGAAGGGGTGCGTCTATAATTCTGTCCTGCTTCAAGTTCCTAACCGTTCTACAGTCTGGGTTCTGCTCGGTTCCTCAAAACCGTGAAATGCCGCCACCACAACGGCTATATGGTTATAAAGATATTCATCAAACCTGACCCCGGATTGTCGTTAAGAAATTATCATCGGAGGCTGAAAGGTAGACCATTTTTACGGACAGCATATTTATCCTCATTCATTACAGCGGACCGGGAGGCTTTGACGGATATTGCTAATGTCTACAACTACCAGTCTTTCGTCGAAACCGACAAGGCGGGGTATATTATTCGACAGTGGGTAGCCAGCAAATCTTTACGACCGCATCAGGTGCGCGCCAGCTAGCCTCTCCCGGTCATTTCATAACTCGTCCCCCAGTACACGCCCGTTTTTGAGCATGATTGAGAAGAAATGGATCGCTTTCCAACTCTTGAACGCGCTCCGTGATGCTAGGAATCGCAAAGTCTCTCATGGAGACATCAAATCGGAAAAATATACTCGTAACATCCTGGAACTGGGTCTACCTGTCCGACTTCGCATCATACAAACCCACTTACCTGCCCCTCGACGACCCGTCCGACTTTTCTTTCTTCTTTGACACATCGGGCCGACGCACCTGCTACATTGCACCTGAACGGTTCTATACGGCCGCCAACAACCCGGAGATTAGTGCGAAGAAGTCGAAAATCGCGATGGACGAGAACGAGGGAAAGAGAGATGGCAAAGTCACCGAAGCCATGGACTGTTTCAGCGCTGGCTGCGTGATCGCGGAGCTCTTCTTGGAGGGTGCGCCACTCTTCACCCTCAGCCAGCTCTTCAAGTACAGAGAAGGCGAATACAGTGTCGATAGCTATTTGGGGTGCTATTGAAGATGAGGGTGTTCGGGTGAGTCTGCAGACACCCCCGCGAACCGTCCTTATTCTGGGCAGTAGAACGTGATAAAACAAATGATCAGCCTCGAGCCCACCGCACGGCCGACCCTTTGATACTCTTTTGCACACCTCCCGCGGGACCGTGTTCCCCGAATCGTTTTACTCGTTTCCTCCACAATTACGTGTCGTCAATCAACGACCTCCCGTCGAACCCGCCGTTCTCGACCACCGCGCCGTCGACAGCCACGCCCGTGGGTATCGCACCGTCGATATCTGGTTCAGCTCTCAGACCCAGCGCGTTGAATCCCGGCGCGCTTCCGGGTACAGACACGCCACCGGACATGCTCCCCAGCGACTCCGATCACAGGATGGAGCGGATCTGGTCTGACTACGAGAGCGTTGAGCCCTATCTCGTCCCGGATACTGTAGAAGACACCGTCATGGATGTGAAGGTTGAGTATAATTCGACAACGAGCATGTCGAAGCCTTTCCAGGTCGGGCATTTCCGTGCACGTAATTTTTGGTCTGATCCCACTGTAGGACATCATTCCAGTCGAGCTACATATTCCGAATCGCGATTCGAAGCTGCGTGGAGCTTTGCAGTCCGGCCCTCGCGCTGCTGAAGACGGGCCCGCTCTGATCATTTTGGCTTTAGTGACGGCTAATATACGCAACTCCTCCCTCCCGAGCTCCAAAGTCCGAGCCTTAGATGTCTTTTTGGCGCTGTCGTCCCATCTCACAGATGAAGCAAAATTGGACCGCATGGTCCCCTACATCGTAGAACTCCTGCATGACGACTCTGCCACCGTCCGTTCCGCGGCGCTGCGGACGATGCTTCAAGTGGTATATTGCTTCTCCTGTGTGATTTGCCTCGAATGATTCCGTACATTATAGCTCATGATGGTGACGGTCATAACGCCGTCAAATGCGTCCATTTTCCGGAATATATTATTCCCAACATCAAGTACGTCGTTCAGGACCCGGAAGTTTCCGTCCGGTGCACGTATGCGCAGTGTATCGCAGAGCTGGCGGACACTGCCGTGCGGTATCTAGAAATGGGACAAGCGTTAAAGGCGCACGGAACCTTCAAGCTGTCGCCTGAGGCCCAGGAGTACGACCATGCACGCTTTGAGGTGACGGACCCACCCTCGTGATCAGCGGTTTCGCTGAATAACCCGTGTTGTGTAGGTTTCGTACGAAGCCAGCATGCAGGATCTGCAAAACAATATTCAAGAGCACCTCTCGGCGCTCCTGATGGATCCCTCGAGCGTCGTGAAGCGGGCCGTTCTCCACGATATCTCATCCATGTGTATATTCCTCGGAAGGCAGAAGACCAACGATGTCCTGCTGAGCCACATGATCACGTACCTCAACGATCGCGACTGGCTCCTGCGCCACGCGTTCTTCGAGAGCATCGTGGATGTCGCGGCTTGCGCTGGTGGACGGAGTCTGGAAGAGTACATCCTCCCTCTTATGATCCAAGCACTATCCGGTACGAGCTACGCAGCTCACGAAGATTCTATGCTTACATCAAGTTCCAGATGTCGAGGAAACCGTCGTAGCGAAGGTTCTTGCGTCGTTGACCAGTTTGTGTGAACTCGGTCTGTTCCAAAAGATGCGGATTTGGGAGTTGATGAGCGCTACTCTGGGATTTTTGTACCATCCGAATATGTGGATACGCCAAGGTATTTTCTCAGCGCACGCATTATTCGATGACTCAAACCCTTTGACCAGGCGCGGCCGCCTTCATTGTATCTGCTGCGTCTCATCTTCCCCCGAGCGACGTTTGGTGCATTCTATATCCTTCCCTTCGCCATTTTCTAAAGTCAGACATCGTTATAATCGATGAGCAGAGCCTATTAACGGCTATGAAGCCTCCGGTATCGCTTTTCGTGCCTTAGGTCGTTCCACGCGCTCATTTTGTTTAGCTTTCCAGGCAGGTTTTTGACGCTGCCGTGCAATGGGCTATGAAAGCCGAGAAGAGCACATTCTGGCGAGGGCAGCGTCGGCTTACCTCCAAAACCGAATCTCCCCGTGAGAGTGTGGTCTCTCTTCGGAAAACGGGTACCATATCGAGGAACCCTAAGTCTGATGAGTCAGTGCCATCTATACGTGCAAAGATTCCTTGTTGCTGACGTATTGGTCTGCAGGGATGAAGCCCAATTGAGCAAGTTACAGCAACTTGGGATGACCGCCACTGAAGAAACCAAACTTCTGGCGATGAGGGGACTATATTCTCAAGCTCGCTAATGCGATATCTAGGTTTGTTTTTGCAACTCGCTATTATATTCCTAATTCACCAATTTCGACACAGTTTTGCCTCTCGTTTGAGCTTCGAACAAGAGGCCGACAAGAACCTCAAGTCTATAGGTGACATCGAGTTACCCAAGCTCGGCGTAACACCGCAGACCGTTTTCCTGAAGACGCGCTCGAGCGACCTGAATGCGTCCCGTAGTTCTCGGCTGCGAAGATCCTCGGCATTGGGGACTCCTTTACTCAGTCCTGCGCTTCTGGGCCGTATGTCAAGTGCCGCAAGCGTCGATCATTCTGGAGCCCCATTCGAAGATTTGCGCCGAAGACTTGCCACCATCAATGGCTCGAGCTCATCCATCCATTTATCTCACACCCCTCCTCGAGAGCCCCGCAGCGCGCTATCTCCGATCGCAGCAACGAGCCTTCCCCCCTTCAACAATGCGGGTGTTTCCTCTCCGATTGAGCGGCCGGTCAGTCCGACGGAGTCAGTCGTATCCACCGCGAACTCGACAACGTTCCGACCGCTGAGCCGAATGCAGCTTGGAGGCGTCGATGGCCAGAAAGCTGCGCCAGCGGTAGGATCGTCGAAAACCAATGCTGTCGGGCATCTGGACGCGAGATACAAGTTACGTTCGGATGGGTCGCCTGAGCGGTCTGGCCGCTCTTCGCCAATGTCCATGTCGACCACCATTCGTGGTCCGTTCCGACAGCGAGTTCCTTCTTTACTACCAATTTCTACCTATGGTAAGTTTGAATCGTGAAAGCATGGCGGTCATTGATTTGAACTTTTCAGACGGCCAGGAGGCGGGTATCAGCAACCTGCTGGAGAACTTGTACCTCGATAACGATCGCGAGCTGCAACACGACTTCGGTCCCAAGGTGCATGAAGGCCCCGTCCGGAGAAGAAATGCGGTCCGACACACATTTGCATCTCGAGATGGCGCCGCTCGACAGACCGAAGCGACCTTAGTGGCGCATTTGACCTCCCACTCGGATGCCATAACGGGTCTCGCGGTTTCCCCCGACCATATGTTCTTCGTGTCGGCATCTGACGATAAGACGGTCAAGGTGTGGGATACTGCACGGCTGGAGCGGAACGTTACGAGTAAACCGCGACATACCTATGGACAGCATCATGCTCGAGTGAAGTGTGTTTGCATGCTCGAGGGCGTCCATTGTTTTGCGAGTGCCGCCGACGACGGAAGCTTGCATATTGTCCGGGTTCACATAACGCAGGGTGGCGCACTCCCGAAGTACAACAAATTGCAAGTTATACGAGGGCATCAGGTCGAGCATTCCTCTGAAGGCGAATATATTACATGCATGACTCATTATAACACTGGTGAGTTTTGCGGCCTTTTCGTGGACCCAACCTAAATTGAGTTTTAGACGCCGCTTCCCACCTCGTCTATGCTACCACTCACTCGATCATAACCATCCTCGACCTTCGAACGATGCGGGTGGTGCAAACAATGGAAAACCCTCGCCACTACGGTCCCATCACCTGTCTTTGTATAGATCGCAAACGGTCTTGGATCGTTGTGGGAACGTCAACCGGTGTACTAACACTTTGGGACCGACGCTTCGGTCTATTGCTGAAGAGTTGGCATGCGGGCGTCGCATCAACGGGGCGATTCGTCCGCATCCACCAGTGTGTTGTTCACCCTTCGAAAGGGCGCAACAAGTGGATCATGGTTGCGGTAGAAGCATCGAAGCGAACTACGGATCGGACGTTCACCAATCTTGTCGAAGTCTGGGACGTAGAGAAGGCGGTTCTTGTGGAGACATTCATCACTCGAACATCCGGCGAGACTGAGCCACTACCGGAGCCCCATGAACTCACTGGCGTTGACGCAGACATCAGTCCAGCGGCTGCTATCGCTGCTTTGGTGCATTCCAAGCAAAGCGGTGCGGACGCGGGAGGCAAGCGCCCTCGACCGTCATCCCAAAGCACATTCCAGGATGAGCTACTTCCCCCTCCGTCGCCCGACGTTCGTGCCCTCTCGGTTGGCCTCGATTTTGGGGGTCCCACCGGCATCCATAGATCGGACATGGCCGACGGAACTCCCGACTCGGGGCACGGGCGGAGGGGATTTATGGTTACGGGATCGGAGGACCGCAAACTCCGGCTCTGGGATTTAAGCCGACTGGAGCGTACGACTGTGTTGAGCGGGCTCGAATCAGAACATGAGAGGCCTTCATTCAGGTAACCGACTTTCCTTGGCGCTCAATCTTTCCAACTCAGTATTTTCTTTCTATAGCACGACTTCCTCGAGCACCGCCTCGACCTATGTCGAGACCTGGCCAAGTGCTGCGGCTTCTGGGAGCCAGAGTAACCGGCCCGCGCAACGGATGTCGCTGATCACCCACAACCAACAGAATCTACTCAAGTCTCACCAGGATATCGTTACTGCCTTGGCATGCATAGATTCGCCGTTCCGTGGGGGAATTGTAAGTGGTGATCGCGCAGGTGTGATTAAGATTTGGAGGGTTGAGCCAGGCGGCACATAGATTAATTACTGTACAATAGGTGAGCGCGCTTGTGGATGAAGTATGTAGAACAATATAATTCGATAGATCTATTTCGTTGTGGGCGCGTATGTAAACTGACTGCAGATCCTAATTGGCTACTTACTGTAATTCGGCGGGTGCATTTAACAACCCGCATACACGCAAAACGGCGACCGTGCGGCGTCTAAACCCTTTACTATTGGCTCGCCGTGAAATCTTCAAGCTGCCATCACTTAGCTGCCACAATTTTTTTGGCGTTCCCTTCCGTTGGGCCCACGGCTACTCCCGACCCCAATACGCCGGGGCGACCCATAGTTTCCACTGGTTCCCATCAACAGTCAGAAGTACCAAGCCTGGGGCTCAGGTCGAAATAATAAAAGCTTGCCTTTTTTTTCGGCTAGTGAAGCACGACTGAGAGCCATTTAAATTGTGACAAAAATTGTCAGCTTGTACTATTCTGTTCGCTCTTAACATCAGTAAATCTGGACGGAAATGACTTTGAAAATAGCCTACACGAGGGCCAGCGACAGCGGAAACATTTACCGCGGATTGGGATAGGAACGGGGCTGCGGGGGATAATGCAGTTCTGACATCTCATCAAAGATCCGGAAGATATGGATGCGAATACCAAATAAAATTGAGCCGTATGTATAGTACCGGCGCTTGAAGAACGCTATACTGGGCGGTTGTTGCTGTTGCAAGTGTTGCAATAGGGGTTAATCAATCCCATCAAAGTTTACGGATTCGCTTGCACTGCCACACAGCTTCTGCCAAGGTGGTGATGCAGATCTCGCTAACCACCAGGATCCACCTTCGCGCCTTTACGCGTTCTAGGTACCGCGAACTTGCCCAGAAATTGCGTAAATTCCTGTAAATTCCAGCGTGCACAACTTTGCTAGGGGCGCCACTTTGAAACCTTCTGCTCCTTCAAGTCCGGCGTTTGGGGTATCCCGCTTGCGTTCTCCCGCCCGGCCTTGGCATCACAGTTACTGTCCAACAGCATGCATATCGCGGAGGACTGCCCGCGATGAATGATGCATCCAGAATAACGGTCTAGGTGCAGGCCAAGCCACCAATGTCGCCAAGCTGAATCTTTAAAAGGACCCATAAACCATTATGGATACTTTGCTTTTGCAAGTCACTTCTCCCTTCGAGCCCCCTCGCAGCCCAGGCGGCTTTTCATTCGTTATTTCTCCGGCCACCCCCTTTTTTTTCAATACCCTTTTCTTTCACCTTCAACCTTCGACAATGCACTGCATAAACATTGCTCTCGCGCTCTCGGCAGCGATGCTGGTGTCTGCGGCTCCAGCTAACGTGAAGCAGAATCCCATCTGCAACACACAAGACAAGAACCGTCCAGGTCTGACGGCTCAGGGACCAGGTGGCATCTACTGTATGTTTAGGCCGACCATTTCATTTCATTTCATTTTGTTGACGCGATTGATAGGGATGTCTAACGAGTAAGTACGCTGAATTCTTTGTTTTATTTATTAAAACAAGGACAACAGGCCGACCGGGAACTTTGTCTTCACGGCAAATCTTGACGCCAATGGCAAGATGGTCCGTTATGTTTTGTTTACACATCGACGTTGCTAACTGTTGGGCTTTACATAGCTGTTTGGGGACGCCGTGTACGCCGGCGGAAATGGCGGTATTTCACGTCCTCGAATTTGGACCGGTTGAGTGGAACTAACGCACAATGTAGCACACATGGGCCCGGACACATCGAAACCCAATGCCCTTCAAAGCCAGGGTTCTGTGAAAGTTGTCAACGATAAGCTGGTTGCTGTCAACGCTGTACGTTTGCTTTTTTCTTTGGAACTTGGGAGAGATTACATTTCTGATTCTGTTAATATCAGGGATCCGATACCGCCTCCATATTCCAGATTGACTTCCAGAATCCGGCTTTCATCCGGATGATTGGCCAGCCTATCAGCACCATGGGCAATTTCCCCGTGAGCGCCACAATCGAGTAAGCCCGCTTTCAAATGCAGGATGCCAACTAAGGACTGATTGCCGTGCTAGCACAAAGTCCGGAAATGTTTGCATCCTCAACGCGTAAGTGCCAGGGTTATCCGCAAATGACAATTTCCCTAATTACCTGCATAGCGGACAAACCAACGGCGTCAGCTGCTACAGCGTTGACTTGAGGAAAGGGTGAGATTTCATTTCTGGTTCTGGTAATATCAGGGATCCGATACCGCCTCCATATTCCAGACTCGTCCCGATCCAAAACTCCGTGCGGTCGCTGAACCTGAAACTGACGACGCCCCCCGGCGAACCCGGACAACACCCCGAGTCAGATCCTCTTCTCCGACGACGGCAAGCGCCTCTTCGCTTCTGTAAAAGGAAGTAAGGGCAAACGCCGGCTTCGTCGCGGTCTGGACGGTCAACGATGACGGATCTCTGTCGCCCGATTTCGTGAAGAACACCCCCAATGGTGGTGCGAACCCGGCCTCGCTCACTATCGTCCGTGGCGCCGACGCGTTGATGAACACCGATATCGGAAAGGGCATTAACATCCTCGACTTTGGCAACGGAAGTAGGCAGGCCAAGACCCAGGATCTCCAGATCGGCGGGAGCAGCCACACGGCGTGGGGAGAGTTCTCGGACGCTACCAAGAACTACTATATCGTCAGCTCATTATTTCTCTGCCTGTGTCTTGATCACTGAAGATTTTTCTAGTCCGACAGCGACACTGTAAGCTGCGCACAAGGAAACACAAAAATATTTACTAATGTTTTGCAGGCCATCTACACCGAGCTGAGCATTGACCCCAAGAACCTCCAAGTGAAGGGAGTCAAGGTCGGTTTTATTTGGCGCTTATTCATAGCTGTGGTCTGACGCCTCTCCAGCAATATCCTCAGAAGAAGGGCTCTTTCCCCATTGACCAAGAGGTGGCTCTCATCAACGGCAAGGACACTGCGTACCTGCTCTCTCCCGGAGCTATGACGATCCAGATCCTGAGCCTCGTTGCGCCCGGTAACGCTCAGCAGCAAGACGTAAGTCGTCCATATATATCTTTCTCTCGGATGGGAGTTTAATTCGGTCGTCGCTCTCAGGACTTCGACCTCGCCAAGGCCGCGCGTGGTATTGGCGCAACTCTCAATGGCAACAACATGCAGGGCATCAACGCATTCTTCACCGGGTAAAGCGCGCCGTCGCGCAGTGTAAACTACGAGGAGTGGAGATTGTTGGGTTTTTTATGGGTTGGTCGTAACTTTTAAGGGATAACGTATCTTGCTTGGGTATTAGGATTTTCAGTGAATCCTAATTTTTTTTTTGAGGGTGAACTCAATAGCCGTTCTTGTACTGAGGTTCCATGATGTCTTGCCCACTCATAATCTCCCCAAAGCATGGTGGATGCGTTTTCACCGTCGCACGAGCCACCTGTGACTATAGATCTATCTAATCTACTTGGCACTGCCGCCCGTCACCGCGCCCTCGACATTACTGTAACATTTTATTCAGTTCGTACGTCACGCGTCATAGGGCTTCAAAAATACGAAAATTTTCGTACATGTCACGGGTCACTGGGGGTCGAGTACGAAAACCGCCAGAATGTCACGAAATCGTTGAAAATCTCCCAAAAAATCGAAATTTCGGCTTGCATGGTTGCGCGCGCCGTGGCGTTCGCACGAGCTGCCATTGTTGGCAGCGGAACCAATTCGGCGATCCCACGGCCGCACCTTTCCTCTTGCGATCGACCGTCTCACCGTCTCTGGATTCTGGCCAAATTGCTACACTACACAACTCTCATTTAAATATAAAAAATGGGCATAAGGGCTCATTGGGGTGTTCAATTCAAGTACAATTTCGGCGGTTTGGACAATTCTAAGCTTTTTTACAGTGTATCCACCCTTGTACATGCTATTTAGAATTTTCCTGGCACTTTCCGATGAAAGTACGAAAATTTTGGGGATGTCATGGTCTCCCGAGGGCAAGTACGAAAACTGACTTTCGTACTTTTGGGTCACAGGTCACAGGCCGGTACGAACTGAATAAAATGCTACAGTAAAGCCAAGTCCCAGAAAGGCCTTTCTGTATCGCTCTCGTCCTAGCTCACGCGTCCTTTTGAGTCCCACCCCTCCATTCCTTTCCTTTGACTCGACGCTGGGTCTCTTCGGGTCTCCTCTCGAACCTTTGGTGGCTTTGCGTTATACGATCGGTCGTGCTCGCGCTCTGTCTCCATCCAACCTGGGCTTTTTCGAGCTCATCCACTGTATCGCAAAGCCCCGTCGGCCGTCCTGGCCGACTCCCCCGCACATACACACCTCTAGACTTTCATCCCGGATATACGGTGCATAGCGCCGCTCTCATTGTCTCCCCTTCTCTTGCTCTACGCCGGCTGTAGGACATCACCTACCTTGCCACTCGCTCCCGCCAAAGTTTCCGCTGGTAATTACTTGACGAATGTCCGGATAGGTTCGAACGGCGATCAAGTTTAACTTATCGGAGGAGCATTGCAGCTGGATGTACTGACGACCGGCAGTTCGACTTCACTGTTATACACTCATTCTCAATTAAAAAGCCTGGCTCATTATGAAATACATCTTTCGTTCATATGCAATGAATCGTCTACGCGCAACAGCTGAACAGTTTTGCCAAGGTGAATTGCTGTGTAGAAGTTGTGAACATTATCATCTTTGCCACAGATGTAGTCGACGAACCTCTTTTGCATCGTCAAACGCCTGCTGCGCCTTTGCCTTCTCGGCATTCAACTGATCCTGTGCTTGCTGTTTTTTTTGCGTCGAGTTCTGCCTGTGCCTGCTGCTTCTTTGCCTCGATCTCCGCCTGTGCCTGCTCCTTCGTCTCCTCAATCTGGGCCTTTGCGTCGTCGATCATGGGCTGCAAGCTTTCCTCGGCGTATTCTTTGGCAGCGTCTTTGGCTTGGTCTTTGGCGTAGTCAACCGTCTGCTTGCCGGCCTCCTTCGCGGCGCCCTCCATGTACTTCTTCGCCAGATCGCGCTGGAAGGGCTGCTCCTTGCGCTCTGAATCTGGGACCTGATCAGCTTTGCAAGGTGACCGAGCACGGCATGGGGCACGTACCCATGTTGTTTTAAGTTGAGAAAAGAACGTAAGGTATATGGGGTGTGCGGGTATGTGAGTAGGCGGGTATGTGAGTGGGCGGGCACTTTTGCTTCCCCATCGACCGCTTGGGCCTGGTATAAATACTAACGTGCGTCGGGAACATCATCGCGCTTGACGGCTTCTAATTTGTTGGTATGCCATGGTCGCGTACAAAACTGACGTTTGCCAGATAGCCGCTGGAGCGCCCAGGATCCATCTGTCGGTTTGAGAATGAATGGTGAATGAGCAGTCAAGTTCTGCATGGTTCGCTGATCTACTTACGGCTGGAGCGGCACACATCGGTCGCCGTGCTCTTGACAGCACTTTTAAACGCCAAAATGGCTTTAAATTTAGGTGGAGCGCTTGGTTTGCACTGGAGGATTTTTGAAGCCGATTTTGTCAAGAATGTCTAAGTGTGATAAAGATCTGTTCGGAACAGAAATTCGCTTCCTCACCTTCGCAGTCCGATGAAAAATTCACGCGTTTGCGCGCTCACTCGCGTTCTGCTGATAGATTTACATAAAGTCTAACTGATTTTTTCTACGTGCATTGGCAACAATCAGCCTCAAGTTGGATCCGCGAAAGTTTCAAAGCCGCGGTAAGTACATATGTGCAGCCCGTACATTTCGGGAACATCTGCCATAGACAGACGCTGTCTCAATTTTCTTCTCGACAGGGATCTCGAGTCGGTCTTGAGAAGAAACGGTGGAGCCTCCGGGAAAAGGGTTGTTTCGGGCCCCGGAAACACTCCCAAAACCAACACGGATTCCCGATTCTTAAATTTTGTTTCTGGCCTCCCGAGAGGCACTTAGCCTACAAAAAGTTACGATGTCATATGTAGTAGACTGCCTGTTCCAGTTGTGGGACCGCATCAGTACAATACACCTCCTCCTCCCCCAGTCAATGGACCGGTTCGAGGAGGCCAGAAACCAAAAGCCCCCAGATCTCTCCAAACTAATGGCTTTGGCAAACCCCGTTACATCGTTTTTCCGGAGTGAATTTTTATCTAATCTGATGGCCGTCAGGTCGGCAGCGAAGAGCGGCGAAGGCTGCAGCTGCGGAATGAAAAGCGCAGGCGCCGCAGTCGATGCATCCAGTGCATAGAAAACGACCAGTGACATCTGTTGGGATGTATCTGCAATGGATTGAAGAGAAAAAAAGAGGAAGAGTCGTAGCGAATGCCTCTGGAAGTAAACCCGTTTCACTTGAATCGAAAATGGCTTGGCGGAAGAGAAGCTGAGGGTCCTGAGGGAGCTGAGGCGGAGGCAGATGAGCTGATGGGCGACACCGCCACCTGATTGCCATGATCGCACGATCGTTTGATTTCCAATCGAAGTCGTCGCAAGCCAAGCGTGGAAGCAGGACTACCCGCAAAGGTTTCTCGCTTCCACCATGGCCCCCTCACCCTACGAACGCCCACACCTTCAAGAGACACGCTCTGGGCCATCTGCAGCCGTCTTCGAGCTTGATGGCCTTCCGACGAAGAGCAGGGCGCCTTCAAAGGCTTCTAAACGCATTCGAGGCGAGATAGCTTGCGCAGAGTGCAGGAGACTCAAAATTCGCTGCGACAAAACGGTTCCGTGTTCTACATGTGTAAAACGGTATGTGGCTCTACTCCTCTGTTTGCACAGATTGTAGTAACATCAAAGTGCAGCGGCTGCGGAGCATTGTGTCCCAATGGTTAGCGTCTAGGAACGTTGTGGACTAGTCTCATGGCCTTGCAGGAACGATTCCACCTGGAGAAGGCAGTAGATTCGTTCTGGCTGCTACGGACCACCTTCATCAGAAGTTGATACGGATGGAGGCACGAATGCACGCGCTCGAGGATGCCCTAGCGATCTTGCATGACACAGACTCGAGCAAACCGCACCCCCTTCTCATTTCGCGTGAAGGCGAAGAGGATTACGACTTACCAGAAGAGGAATCCACGCTGAAATTCAAAGAAGTCTCTGAAGAGCCATCCAGAGAAGAGTCGGCACTTGTGGACGCTCTTGGATCCCTGCATATCGATGGCGAAGGTGCTTCTCGTTTCTTCGGGCCCTCTGGCGGAGCTGAGGTTAGAATTGGCTCTCTCTTTTGTAAAATTCGGCAGCGTTAACCCCAAAATGTGTACACAGAGCTTACTTCTGGCAAGTCCTGAATTCTTGTGCGCGATAATTATTCCTCATTTCTGAAGCAGAAGGCCAAAGGAATGGAGGCACAGATGCCGTCTATATCTGCCCCACTTCTGTTACCAGAACTCGACCCGTCCTATCTTCCTCCAGAAATTAATCAGTTCTGCAACGCTTTCCCTTTCACCCCTCCAGGGATTCCCATCAACTCCATTCAAGAAACTATTGAGTCCCTTCTCCCACCTGTGGAACGGGCAATTATCTTGTGCGATACTTTCTTAGAGCACCTTTCGTGGATGTTCCACATCGTTTCTCGGCGCCAACTCATCGACGAGCTTATTCCTGCAATATATAAGCAAAATCGCGTCAGCTATGGACCTCACGAGCTCGCAGTTCTTCTCATTACGCTTGGCATCGGGGCCCTCGTCGACCTCAACCTGCACCCATATAATCTGGAGGCGCAGCATTACTACCGCCTCGCACAGGCGGCGTTGAGCCTACAGTCTGTAATGACGGAATCCTCTATCGTTACCATCAAGGTACTTAGGTTCTGCTTCCATTGTTAGCGCCCTACTTAGCTCATACCTATGATCATCAGACTTTGCACTTGATGAGCATATACAATGGGTTAAGTGGGAAGGAATCCAATATGGAGGCATCATACGGTTTGCTCGACATGGCCACTCAGGTCGCGCTCAGGGTATATATTAAATCTTTTTTGTAACTTGTGCGCCCAACTGACTCAAAATCCCTTTCTAGATTGGTCTGCGTACGTGTTGTGATCTTCGGTTTCCTTCTCACACTGATTGGAACCAGATATCGACCCCTCCATGTGGAGGTTCGAGGGTCAGGAGGCGTACGAGCGACGCGTCTACTTTTGGAATCTACTTGTTGCTGTACTCTGGCAGGTACGTTGTTCGCTTTGTCCCACGTTCAACCCTTGGCTGATGGCGCGTCGCTTGATCAGAGCGTCATCACGGGCCGCCCGCCAACCATCCTCTCGGTGTTTGTCGATTGCAAAATTCCCACAGAGCAAGAAGAGTACGAGTTCGGGGGAGATGGCCCCCCTAAGGGCTGTGAGTGTTCGCACCCCCGCCCTCATTCGCCCTTTGACCTTGCCTCTTGTTTTTTAGTGGGCGTTTGGGGTCACCAGGCTTCGCAGGAGTGCCTGTTACCGATTGTGCGCGCGACGCTCGGCGTCAAAGCTCCGAGCTACGACAAAGTTATGCAGCTTGACGAGAAAATACGGAATTTTGGGCAGCCTCAAGCGAATCCCGCAGACGCCCGGACAGCTGTTTCGATGAAGAAGTGGGCGATTTTTCTTCCTCTTATCACACCTTTGCTAACATTCTTGCAGTTTCGTCCGATCACATTATAGAGACCTGAGTAGGTTTCTTTCATCTGGGCTTTCAATGGTAGCCTGATAGTTTCAAAAGTGCTTCTCTTCCTGCATCGCGCGTTCTTCGCACAGGTCATGATCGAGAACGCCACAGACCCTATGAAGAGCCCATACGCGCACTCGGTGCTCGTCACGTACAAGAGCGCGTGCAACGTGCTGGCCGACACAGTCAACCAGTTTAACAAGAACCAACTGCTCGTCGCCCGTGTATGGCGCATCTGGTCACTTGCTTTCTCCGCCGCAGTCGTCATCGGCACCCTCGCCATCCGTGGAATCAACCTGAACCTCGATCCGCCGCCGTTGGAAAGGTTCCAGGTCGCGTGTGACATGTTCCGCAAGGCGGCGGAGACGAGCAGCCGTGCTGCGCGCGCCCTCGTCCGTCTTTCCCTACTTCCTTCCCTCTTATGTTTTGTACTTACATGACGAGTAGCCCATTCTGCAAAGCATGCTGATGAAGGCGTATCACGCGCAGCAGCAATATGCGGGGGTGAAGGTCCCTGTCGCCGCGCCGGACGACGAGATCACGATATTTGGCGGCCGCGCCGAGGCGGTCGTCCGCTCTCCACCGTCTACACCGTCATCGCCGCCGCGTGCAAATCCCCCACCCGAAGCGCCGGTACCACCGTCACGCCAAAACACGATTCGGTCGCCTCCTGCGCCTGCGCCTGCGCCGCCTGTGGTGCCGCCCATGACGATCCCCGCGCCGCCACTCGCGCAGTTCGACGTCGGGGACTACGCGGCAGACCCGCGCTTTTTGCAGCAGAGCTGGGAGGGTCTTTACCGCGAGGCGGCGCCAGCTTACGGGCTGCAGCACGAGTACTCAATGGACACAGCGATGGACGATCGGTGGTCGTCGTTCATGCATAATTTGGAGGACGAGCGGCCTGTTGGATACGCGTAGTTTTATAATAGTTTAATGTATTCTTATTGCTAGTTTCCACGTGTATGGATCACAGGTTATATTGTCTGAAAGAAATGCGGGGTATGGAGAATGCAGAGTCCAGCTACGAAAGGGAATCAGAGGAATGTAAAGCTGGAGCTGGATAGTAAGCGCGTGGACAGAGAGGACAATAAGCACGAACCTCATTTCAAGTGGGTGTCGCTAATCCCAGGCGCTACTGTCGGATTTATCGGCTCAGACTCGGATGGGCGGCCTGGCGCAGGGCCAGACAGTGGAATTGCCATTGGCGCGGTCCCTTCGGGTTGGGCTGTCTCACGGAGCTCCGCCCTGTCCTTGTCCCAGCGATCCATGGAATCCTCGTTGAAAGAATCGTTGCAGCACCTCCCGCAACAGCCCGTGTGTCTGCCTCCTCGGCCGCCGAACGCGTTCATGTTACACCAGGTACTCCTGTAGTTTGTTACGGGTGAATAGACGCCACGGAGAGCAGGGGGGGGGCATACAGGGCACCGAAGCCGCATAAGACTGCGAAAGAATGTTAGAAATCTTGTGGACATTCGCGTCCGGTCGCGACGTACGGCAAATCCCACAGCACGCAGCGCCGGCTTCGTCTGCCATGGATTCAAAATGGTCTACAAAGGGAATAAGTTGTGGTTGGTGAACGGTGAATTAGGGCCGTGGCGAAGCATTAATAACTTTATGTACGGATAAGTACAGCCTCCGCGGCGTTCTGAAGGCCGTGAGACCTGCAGCGGATCGATCATCGCGTGGAGCACAGGAAATAGCAGTCAAGGAAAACCGCGTCCATAGCGAGCCATATAGCAACGCCTAGCAGCGCTATGAGATGCTATGGAGTGATATGTAGTAATTCCATAGCTACGTCCGTTTCTCCAAGCACCGCACAGGCCCTCAGCGGCGCCCAGCGCCATAGCCACACGATCCGGCTCCCCCGATGCAGCACACCCTCATACGAAACCGACACAACGCGGGTCCGCGGAAACAGCGCAAAATCGTCTAGAATTGACTTGGGAAAGAACAAAATAAGCAGCCTAAGTTCGAGACCAAGAATAATGGCATTGGCTCAGCTAGCACATCCATTCTATGTACCATGTCGCGTTCAATCCACGACCCAAGCACCCAAGATACCGACCGCGTCAGCTGCCGGGTAACAATACACTCAACAGGCCAGCGACCTCCTCCTTCTCCGGCGCACTACCTATTGGCCACTTCGAAATCTGCGTCTCCGATGGCAGCATCGACCAATTGGGCGAGGGTGTGGATTTGATGTGAGAAAAATCTTGGATGGAGAGGACATTGGGCTGTACTGTATTCAGCTTGAGCGAACACCAAGTAAATCAAGCAGCGTACCGAACTATCCTCGGAAATTCGAAGGGAAGCGGGGTATGATGCAAAGCGAATCTGCGAGCAATGCTCGATGATCGGTGTTGACGAAATCGAAAGATAGACGTCTACGCTCGTGGAGTTGTGCATGCGGAACTGCCTCGTCTTCAGTTCAGTGGACCTTTTATAGGAGAGAAAGCGCACCTGATGGCATCCGGCCACCACAACACATCGACGAAGGTCGTGAAGGAGCACGCTGCCTTGAATAATTGGAAGAAGCAGCACGGTATCCGTCAAATTCCGGATGTGAAGAGCTGATATCTTCAGGCTACTGTCTCGCGAGGAATGGCCGCCGCTCGCATCTGGCAGTAGGTTCACAATGCAGTTGTTTAGATCGGATATGGTGAGATCGGACACCTCAGATGTGTCCGGAAAAGAAGTCATGGTTAGGTATTGAAGTGAATGTGATGACAGAGTGAGGTTGCTTGATATGGGGGTAGAACCAGCCTGAGATGTTTCCAACACGACTGATTGGACAGAACTGGGAGAAGCGGCAGTCGAGGGTACAGGGTCCTTGCGCTTGAAAGCAAACTTCGATTTCGGGATCAACGTTCGGAGCTCTTCAAGGGACTTTTGAAGGCTTTTGAGTTGCTGGGGCAGCTTAGCACCTTGGACGATTCCCGGAGGGAGAAGATACGAACCAGCTCATATTGGCGCTGATCGTAGCTCGGTAAAGAGCCCGTAGCATCCGAAAGCGTCTTGGTGAGCTTCGCAAGGTCCGCAGATAGGGTCTGCAAAGCATCTGCTGTGATCTTTGACGACTTGGCCAAATCCACGCGAGATTCGAGTTCTGTGAGCTCAGGATTCGTTCAAGGTCCAACACCTGATTGAGGAGATGAATTTGGCAGACCCGTGCGGGAGGCTTGAAATTGAGCCGTAAAAGTTTGCGAGAACGACCAGGCTGGATCAGACATGGTCGACGTTTTGAGGAACCTTGATGTCGAGGCGGCCGATCACTCACGTCAACTTACGAAATGATTCCTAACTTGCTCCCGACGCAATTTCAAAGACTTCCTCGCTAACATCTCCCATGTGTGCCTCTTACCAGAATCAAGGGACCTATCAAAAATGTCATTTCGTGGCTCCAGACCCACTGAGGATGATGAAATCCTACACCTCGAGGCTAGTCTACTTTCACGGCGGCCAATTAGCTCCGAAACTGGACCCTGGTGTTAGCCTCTTTCACTGACTTCCCACTCGTAACCTCGTTCTGAACCCTGGTATAATCTGTGTTCTACTAGTTTTCCTGGTTAAAGCTCAAAGGGTCAAACGCTTCTGGGGTCGACTTACGCGTTCGCTGGAATACTCCCGTACCCTAATGTTCGCGACACCGCATCATGATCCTTGCTTATGTCCTTTCCTCTTTCCCGCCGCTCTTGATCCTTTCTCTCCATCCTGCTCACGGTCTGTACGGAGAGGTGTGAACTACTAACCAACTTGGCAGTTTCTCCATTCTGGGCCTCGGTTTGTCAATGTCCGACAGCGTCGATATCTATTTGCGGATAGCCACTCTGAAGTGCGATACACCCTTCAGGCATTGTTTCTGTCCTCGATCTCGACAATCACACACTTATACACGCTACCCACTTGCCGGCGTTCTCAAGCTTGTCATGTGCAGATAACTTGAGCTTAAAAGCAGCCCATGTTCTCTGTCCTTCTCATGCCTGCTTCGATTCGTATCCTGGTTGCTCTTGTCCCGATACTCTATGCAGCTCAGTCTGCTGCGACGCTGTTTCCCAGAAGCAACGAGACCACCCATGATGCTGCACTTATTGCTTGCAATCAGCTCGCAGGCTTGCTTGGATCCCCTCTAGTTCAGACCTCTGGTCCAAGTTATGAAACTGCTGTCGCGAATGCGTGGAATCTACAGAACACCGAATATCAGCCAACCTGTATCGTGTTCCCGACCACATCTATCCATGTTCAAGTCGCCATGAAAGCCATTTACGACGCGAAGTCTCATTACGCGGTACAATCGGGGTCGCACAGCGCCATGAAGGGGTGGAACACGTTCGTTGTCCTTTACATTTGCGCGCCTGTTCTTACAGACTTTTGAAAGGGTTCAAGAGGGGGTTTTGATCAATTTCAAGAATATGCGCAATTCGTCATATGATCCTGTCAGGGATTCCATAATCTTAGAACCTGGGGTACGTTGGCAGGAAGCAGTGGCCGCTCTCGAGCCGTTCGGCGTTGCTCCCGTTGGAGGTAAGGTTATGCCTTTTCTGTACCATCTCATCCTCACGGGGTACCTCGATGCAGGTCGTGTCGGGTACGCTGCCCCTTTCTCGCATAATCTAGATCTCTCATCTCGGGCTAGTGATGTCGGCACAGGGCTCCTTCTAGGTGGAGGCTTATCCTGGCTGAGTCCTTCTCAAGGTTACGCAGCAGACAACTTCAAGGAGCTCGACGTTGTGTTGGTGAACGGGTCGGCGATTACAGTCACTGCCACCAATGCGTATTCCGACTTATTCCGTGCGCTCAAGGGCGGCGGTAACCGGTTCGGTATCGTCACCCGGTACGAGCTCTTTGCTGTACACACCGGCACGAAAGACGACCAGACTTGGTTCGGAGGGCAAATGATCGTAAGAGCAGCATCTGGGTTTTTTGAGTCAAACTTTTTACACGCGTCCAGATCAACTCTTCTGCGGAAGCTCTTATGAATGCGACCGCGCGATACGTCCGAGAAGTGGACGATCCTAAAGCTGGTCAGTGGGTTGCAATACGGCATATATTTCTTAGCCTTATGTCCGCAGTGATATTGGTATCTATGATCTACATGGTCGTGGGAGAGGATCTAGTGCCTGTCTATCTCGTCGTTCTCTTCTACAACGGCCCGAATCTTCCGATGGATATTTTTGGCGACTTCCTTTATATTCCTTCCGTCAGCTCAGACCTAGGCCCAAGGAGCTATTTCGATGTCGCTGGGATTTTGGGCCTCGGCAATGAGCGCGGATTCGTGCAACATTTCGGCGCTTCTGCTCTCGTTGGGGAGGAGAACTTATTCCTCGACGCGTTCAACCACTGGACCAATTTCTCCATGGCTTACAAGGAAAATTTCAACACGACTACGCTGGCGTTTACGCCGATTCCCGACTCGCAGATCCAGGCTGGACGTGCCAAAGGAGGGAACATTATCAATGCCCCTGGAGGCGGATTTGCGGCAGTGCAGATCTACCAGGAGTTCAAAACTGGGATCAGCGACATACCTGCAGACGTGAAAGTAGGCATAGATAGGCTGTTCAAACAGTGAGTGGTTTCGCCATTTTTTGGGCCAAATTAAACAGTCAATTTTCAGGATACCTCCGTCACCTGGCTTGCCTCTCTGTGAGTCGTTTTCTTTGGATAATTATCTGGAATGACGGAGATTTGTAGATGTTGGTGAATGTGATTCTGACCAAAAAGTGTTTGAAAGCTATGGCGACTACGAATTGCTGAAGCGGATTTACTACAAGTATGACCCGGAGAGGTGAGCATTTATACCATTATTCTAGAGTCTTGTAATCATCGTGGCTGGGAAGGTTCAACGTCAAACATTCTCTTGGGCCTGGTGGATTATGATGAAGCTGTTTTACCTGGACGGGTTATTTTTATTTATTCTGTCGTGATTTATTCTGTCGTGTTGTTCTCTATATACAAAAACCCTTGAGATTCTTCGTCGTTCGTGAGATGCTAGGCCCTATTGGCAGGTGCATCACAGTCTCAGAGAAACCTGAACGAAAGAGCTCAAATGAGCTCCATTTAATCTACGTTTCGAGCACGGCTAGTTGAACTTTCATTCTTGATTATGTATATGGTATTATGACGCTGTCCGATGATTATTTTTGAAGAAAGTTACAAAGTAGCAAGGCGGAAACTGCTCCGCATGCCACTCATTGTAGAGTGGCAGTGCCGTCAGCCTTCGTTCCGATCTGAATCTAGATTCTGGTCACTGGCACATTGCTTTGCTTCGCCCTTCTTCGAGCTTCAAGCTGGGTAGCCATATGTAAACCCACGCAAACACACCCTGAATTTCTCATTGCCTGGAGCTGTTTCCTTACAATCACAACACTCTCGCGGACTTAGAGCTTTCGTCCAAATATTTTTAGACTGTTTCTCTGCCATGCGCCGCCAGCTCGCTGCGCACGACCCTCTAGATTGCTACTATTTTCTTCCATCCCCGGGCTTGATGGGCGAGACGAGAAAAGGCCGCGCGGCCGGAACTGAGCGGAACTGCGAAGAGTCGCAGACATGTACGCAGGCCCACGGAATATACGGTTCCATGTCCGATCCTGATGCGGACGGATTGGGCCCAAAAATGGCCTCTATGCCTCATCACAATGCGGACATTTTTGGTCAAAAAAAACGCAAAGTCCGATCCAAATCACTGACGGATGGGATAGTCTGCCATGAAGTCCGATCCTAATGCGTACATTTGCACCGTCAAGCCAGGCAAATTCCGGCCTGTAGTGGAGTGCAAAGCTCCTACAGCAAAAATGATCCCCAAATCAACCTAAACCGCCCTTTTCAAGCGCCCAAGGTACCTTCTCGTGTTCGGAGGTCCGATCCAGAGTGCTGACGGACAGCGGCAAAAAATGGTCTACCTGATCACAATGCGTACGCTTCTCTGGGTAAAATCCATGTACGGAAAGGGCCAAAATCCGCGCAAATGGATCGGACATATAATCGTATATGCCGTGGGCCTATGTACGCGCGTTCGTCCCACTGTCCCCGGTTTCTCTCCCTGTCGAGCATATTCAGTAACACATGGCCATACATTCCTGCGGTTTGCGGTGTCAAGTCAATTGGACCACGCTTCTGGCCGCTGAGCTCAACACGACATACACCGCCACATACTAGCGACGCTGGCTATCAACTGACTATAGCCGCGCTTTCTCTCGCAGGCTGGTGTTCCGTGTTCGATCAGCATTCCGTTGATTCATGATTCATGCTGGGCTGGCGTGTCCCGGCCGAATTACGCAGCTGTCCATATTTGCTGTGACTCGTTCTCGTACATTCTTGATGAGTCGTTCGATCGGCAATTCCCGAGTCACTATAAAAAGACGAGTTCCGTTGCTACAAACATCTGCCCCCTCCCCCTCCGAATGTCACCTACGCGCACTCTCAAATCCTCAAGAATGACCGACAGACACTCCGAACAGCGAAAGGCACGAGAGGCTTTTCGACGAATGATACAGCAAATCGATCCAGAAGTGTTGGATGTTCTTCGTGCTATTCGCAAGGGCAACATTCGTGTGACAAAACCCAATCTGCATGGACCCTGGCGCCCTAGGTACTTTTCATATCTTAAATTAAGCAGAACAGCTACTCATTAATTCATTTAATTAGGATGCAAATTTACGATGATCCTGCCTCACCCAATATTTTCGCCACATTTGAGCTTCCTGGAGTCAAACCAGGCGACGTGACTTTTGATGTTAAGGAAGGAAAGCTCTTCATTGAGGGCGAGCGCCGACCCCGTTATCCGCCACAAGATACAGCGAATCCAACCTCGGAAGCCGGTCGCCAATCCGCACAGGACGGTGCAGCCTCAGGAGCCACTGAGAAAGCTCATGACAGGCTGTGTCCCGTCCACGAATTCCGATACGGTGAATTTCGCAGAACCATCCCGTTGCCTCCAGGTACAGAAGTAAGTTTCCATCTCCCCCCAGATTCTCTGAAGCTCATATGCTGGCTCTTTCTTCATAGACTTCGTCCGTCCAAGCCTCCCTTTTCGAAGGGCTCCTCACTGTGTCTTGGCCTCGCGCACCCCTAGCAGTCGAGAAAATCGACGGGTCTGAGATGGAACGACTATCCCTCGAACGCCCAACCTCGTCAGTCCGTAATGCGGAACCGCTCGGTGACCCGCGGTGATTTATCCATCACGAGTCATATTTATCTTCTTTATACATCCGGCTATACGATCACTCTACACATGTATTATCCTCCTTGTTACGATCCAGATGTTCTACAGCTTTGTGTCTCATTCAATTGGTTCCCATCAATGCACGACGACATGTATTCACACTTGTAGCCCATATCATAATTATTTTGCTATATAATACATCCCCACTCATAATATTTCTGATCCCCAAGCAAGCTGACCGTCGCCTGATGATTATCTTCGACCAGTACCCCCGGACCCAAAGCAGTACGATCGTCGCCCGATGATTGTCTTCTACCAGCACCCCCGGACCCAAAACAATAAACTGTTGAAATAAATAGGGGCAAAGAAGTTGACGCCGTCTTCTCTGTGACAGCCCAGAGACGAAACATTCGGCGCCTGTCATTTGTCGCATGGTCATGGGGTGTGGCAAAAAGTGGGAGGTCTCCAGATGGAAGTAACTAACTAAACCTGCGTGTATCCAGTCGTTTGAAAATTTCTGACTCGGTTTTGGGAAGCCCATTGTTCTGTTTGATCGTGGGAGACCGCCAAAATGTTTGCTGCACAGCTATGAGTCACCGTGGCATGAACCAAGAAACCTGCCTTTTTGGGACGAGAGAGGGTTTCGGAGTTCCGGTCCCGAATCAGATCGCGTTGTTTGCGCATGCGGGGTAACAGCAGCTGGTACGTAAACACAATTAGGCATTGGACCGTGCCTCACCGTGCCCCCGTTCCTGAGTATTCTTGTCTGGCTTGCTCTTGCTTCTGTCCTTGACTGTCTGTACATACCGATCGGGTTTCTCCACCGCCTTGTTCCACACGTGTTCCCTCTATCGGATTGGAGGAATGGCTCAAATGAATTATATCCAGGCGAGTTTGGAGGTGACGTCTGGCCGTAGATAACTGTGCTTACCCGGCCGATCCAGCTTGAGAAGCTAGGCAAGCTTATCATTCAATCCAGTTTGTTTCGGAGCTCGACTGACGTGGTTCGGACCAGGGGAGGGGACCTACGCCACAGTGTTCAAGGTGCTGTGCTAGAACGCATTCTATTCACGAGTATTATTCTCATGTACATTCCAGGGCAGATCGAAGACTACGAATGAAATTGTTGCTCTGAAAGAGATCCATCTTGACGCAGAAGAGGGGACGCCATCCACCGCCATCCGCGAGATATCTCTCCTCAAGGAGCTTAAGCACATCAATGGTGCGTCGAAAACCGATCCATCGGATTCTGGGACCCCCGAGTTAATTATCGTCAGTTCTTCGCCTTCACGATGTGATACATTCCGAAACCAAATTAATTTTGGTCTTTGAATTTTGCGAGCAAGATTTAAAGCGATACATGGACCAGCACGGCAATCGCGGGGCGCTCGATCCCTCGACTGTCAAAAGCTTCATGTTCCAGCTGCTCAAAGGGACCAATTTCTGTCACGAAAACCAGGTCCTGCACCGGGATTTGAAGCCGCAGAATCTGCTCATCAATCGCAAGATGGAGCTGAAGCTCGGCGATTTTGGGCTCGCGAGGGCGTTTGGTGTGCCCGTCAATACGTTTTCCAACGAGGCTAGTCTTTCGGAGCGGCGTTGGCGCTGGCGCCTAATTGCTGATGCTTCTGAAGGTCGTGACGCTGTGGTATCGGGCGCCTGATGTGCTGCTTGGTTCTCGGACGTACAGCACCTCGATAGACTTGTGGTCATGCGGGTGCATTTTCGCCGAGATGATCTCGGGGATGCCTCTCTTCAGAGGCAAGGACAATATCGACCAGCTGTTGCACATTGTCAAGATACTGGGGACTCCATCAACAAATACGCTTAAAAAGATGCGCGAAGCTGCGGTGAGTCGAAATATATTTCCTTCTTATGTTATGTTTTGCATACTTACTACCTACCAGCCTGATATTCAACTGAAGGACCTAGGGCAGTATCCCAAAGCAAGCCTCGCCCAACTGCTACCCAAAGCGTCCCCGGCCGGTAAATGCGACTCGTCCAAGACTTCGGTACCTTGCTAACGCAAACCAAACATTTAGCTGTGGATCTTCTGGAGCGTCTACTGAAATTCGATCCCGCGGAACGGATTTCGGCTGCAGATGCTCTGTCGCACCCGTACTTCACGGAGACGACGAACCCCGCCCCTGCCCCGCCCCCGGGTTCCATGCCCCCGCCCAACTTTAACTTCCCCCATCCGAATCGTCATCAACAACATGCCAATGTGCTGCAACCCCAGCAGCAGCAGCAGCAACAACAGCAGCAGCAGCAGCCTCATCAGCAATACGGCCAGCCTGTACCGATGTTCATCCCGAGGCAGCCAATGCACGGGCAGCCGATGCAGGGACAGCCGATGCAGGGACAGCCGATGCAAATGAATGCAGCCCAGGCCCAGGCCCAAGCACACGCCGCACAGACGGCGGCGTACTATAATAACATACCGTTCAATCCTCAGCCGCAATATGGGCACGGCATGTAAATACTGACGGCCGTATTTATTCGAACGGCGCTCCGCGCAAACCTGGGACCGTGTGATCCATAAGTTGTACAATACCGTGTATTTTTCTTAGCAATCAAGTAAACTGTGGGAGAAGCAGGACGAGATAACTCGACGAGTAAGGGGCTGGGTCAGCAGCTACAAATTGGCAATCCACAATCGAGAAACAATTTTTAATGTTCTGGCGAGGGCGGAGGACTCAGCAATTACCGGATTGATAATCCACGATCGAGAAACTTTTTAATGTTCTCAGTTCTGGAGAGGGTAGGGGGACGGCTGATGCCGGAGTCAGGTGACTGTCAATATGGTCAACCATTTGTTTTAATTTTTTCCGGAGACCTAGAACCTAAGTCGGTCCCAGGAATTTCTGATTGTACGAAATGTTTTCATAACTGTAGCGCATGCTGTTTGTACTAAAATGCCACGTTCACACCAAGCCTGGAGCGAAACCGACTCTAGCCACAGCATGGAAATATTTTGGACCAGGTCTGAGAACGAATGTTAAGGCAGGCCGATGATGAGGGCAACGGGTGTGCTTACCTGTTTCGCGCTGTCCAGTTGTGCTTGTGCTTGGGCCTTCGCGTCGTCGAATTCCTCCCCGGCTTTGGCCTGCAGCTCCTCGTGGTTATTTACCACATATTCCTCTGTCTGGCCACCGGCCTTGCTGGCAACACCACCGGCGTACTTCTTCCCGACGGTTTTCAGAGTCGAATCCTCCTGCTTGGCCTCTGGCCGGTGCGTCTCCGCTGGTGTGTTTGTTAGATGCGAGCTCGACGAGCGTGGATGGGGACGTACACATCTGAGGGGTGGCGCCGGGTTGCTGAGTGTACGACATGGCTCCGGATTAACGAGTGTGGGTGAGCGGGTGGAGGGAGGGAGAGAGTGGTGAGCAGGTGTGGGCGAAGAGGTCTGGCGTTTGAGGGCTCGTTATATGCTCTTCCGGACGGCGGTACCTGAGACACAATAGATCATGTCCATTCGATCATCCTGTCAACCTTCGTCTGAAGCGACGCCGCAAATGTGCGGAATGTTGTTTAGAGTTGCCGTCCGAAGGACCGTTGGTTGCCCTGATTCCGCTGGCACTGCTTGCACGAAAATTCCTCATCGTTTCCTTCTTTTGTTTTTTCGGCGTTCTAGCGAGTCGTCAGTGCCATTAGGAGGAGGGTTATGGTGAGGTTTAGGAGGAGATGTGCATATAGACCCCCTGCCCCTACGGTCAATTAATTGCAACAGGGGCGAGATCTTTACCAGTCGGATTTTCCCAATCTGAGGCGTAAGCGCTAAGCCCTATAGGGCCTAAGGGTAGGAGCAACAAATTAGGGCAGGATGCGTCGATCCTAGAAGCGTTTCAGGAGCAAGTGTACGTTGCGGAATCCGCCGAGCATCAAGCAACTGGTACCATTGGGTGCGATACAAATGAGTCCACGAGTTGGACGTAGTACCACAAAGTAATTGAAGAGTTCATTTTTGGAGATCCTTGAGGAAAATGCGCGCCACGCGTGCCGCCGCTTAGCTGCAGTTGCCAATTGCAAGGCAAGATCGCACAGATATAGAATGTCCATGTCGAGGTCAGGGAAAGGCTTGCAGAGGAAAACCGGAGTCACAACGCGTCAGAAAGCTTTCAAAACGCGTTGCAGTCGAGCACAGGGTGTGGTGGACCAGGTTAAATAATGACTCGAATCGAGTCACGCGCGCTCTATGTTAGCACGCAAATTCTTCGGTCGAAGCCATCCTATCTTCCAATCGCATCTTCGTCACGTCCCCTTCCCAACTACTTGTCGCTCTCGTCTGCTCCTTATCAGACCAATGGCCACCACTGAACCACCACAACCCGCTCAACACACCCAAAAACCTAAAGAGGCCAAGGAGAAGAAGGCAAAACCAGCCGCGACATCTGCGTTTCCTCTAGAGGTGTGGCATACTGCCCCGATGCGAGGGGATCTCGATGTACTGAGGGAATCGCCAGCTGCAACCGTCTCCGCCCTTTTTCGATCATCGTATCAAAATCTTTGAGAAACTCAAGGCGGAACACGATGAATTCGTGAAGGGTGGGCAGCAAGCCTCTCGGCGCGTATATTGTATTCTGATGCTTGCCCGCAGCTCAACCACGGGAAGACATTACTGTCACGCTGCCAGATGGGTCCGAGCGGAAGGGCAAGAGCTGGGAAACCAGCCCGATGGATGTCGCAAAAGAGGTGTCGAAAAGTCTGTCAGAGAGGGTCGTTATTGCAAAGGTATGTCTCTACCATTGGTATCTTACCATCTGCTCGAACCGCCGCTAGGTCAATGACGAACTCTGGGACTTGGAACGACCTTTGGAAGGTTCTTGTAAACTCGAGCTATTAGACTTTGAGCACCCTGAAGGTATGCTGGAATGCCAAACGTCCGCTACACACGCTGAAATTCGCGATCAGGCAAGAAAGTATTCTGGCACTCTTCCGCCCATGTGCTAGGGGAAGCGGCCGAGCGCCATTATGGGTGCCATTTATGCCTTGGACCTCCGACCGACGATGGATTCTTCTACGAAATGGGAATCCAGGATCGGTGCGTCTGCGGCAACCAAGCACGCGAAACTTGATTCTGATTCTCCTCATTTCGCCAGAGCTGTATCGGTTGCAGATTATCCGGCTCTCGAAAAGGTTTCCGAAAGTGCTGTCAAGGAAAAGCAAAAATTCGAGCGGCTTGTGGTCAAGAAAGAGACTTTGCTCGAGATGTTTAACGTACGAGTCCGCTTTTACTGTTTAGACCCGACTTACATTGCCGTTAGTACAATAAATACAAGAAATATCTCATCGAGACCAAGGTGCCCGACGGCACGTCTACCACTGTATACCGTTGCGGTCCCATGATTGATCTATGTGTCGGACCTCACATCCCTCACACCGGCAAGATTAAGGCTATGATGATCACCAAGGTACATATTCGTGTATCCTCCCGAACTCTTACTCAAGTCACCCCAGAACTCCTCTTCCTACTTCCTCGGCGACGCGAACAACGATTCGCTCCAGCGAATTTATGGCATCTCGTTCCCCGACAAGAAGCAGCTCACGGAGTACAAGGCGTTCCTTGCTGAAGCTGCGAAGCGGGACCACAGGCGAATTGGAAAGGTAATTGTAATTATTTTCGCCTGGAATTCATCTGATGGCGAACAGGACCAAGAACTGTTCTTCTTCAATGAAATGAGCCCCGGAAGCTGCTTCTTCCTCCCGCATGGCACACGGATATACAACACCCTCTTAGAATTCATGCGGGTAATTGGATTCTTCTTATTGTAGTTCGCAGGCTCACAAGGCTGCAGTCCGAATACTTCAAACGCGGATACCAAGAAGGTGCGTCGATCCGTCTAATACGCTCCCCGTCAAGCTGAGTTCCTCAGTTATCTCTCCCAACATGTTCCACAGCAAGCTCTGGGAGCAATCGGGTCACTGGCAAAATTATCAAGACGGCATGTTCTCCCTCGACGTCGAGAAGGAGAAATGGGGTCTCAAGCCAATGAACTGCCCGGGACACTGCCTCATCTTCGGGTCCAGGATCGGAGCTACAGAGAGCTTCCCCTCCGAATGGCAGAATTCGGCATCATCCATCGGAATGAAGCCTCTGGCGCGTTGACGGGGCTGACCCGTGTCCGGCGATTTGTTCAGGACGACACCCATGTGTTCTGCATGCCGAATCAGGTATGTGGCGATTTGGGCGTATGTACTCTGATGTTTATGCGTCTGTATAGGTTATGGACGAGATTTCGGCCCTGTTCGATTTCATGCAGCACGTCTACGGAACCTTTGGACTGGACTTCCAGCTCGAGCTGTCGACTCGGCCCGACAACTTCTTAGGCGAGATCAAGACCTGGGATCAGGCCGAGGATGTACGCATCTATCTTCATATCATCTGTTTAGGCTATAGCTCACTTCTCTCCGCACCAGCAACTGAAAGAGGCGCTCGACAAGCACTACCCCGGGAAATGGGAGATCAATCCCGGCGACGGCGCTTTCTACGGCCCCAAGATCGACATCAGCGTGCGGGACAGCCTCCGCCGCTCGTATCAGTGCGCGACCATCCAGCTCGACTTCCAGCTCCCCGAGCGGTTCGACCTCAAGTACCGCGGCGAGGACGTCAACAGCCTCGAAGCGCGCCCGTGATGATCCACCGTGCCATCTTGGGCAGCATGGAGCGATTCATCGCCATCATCACGGAGCATTTCGCTGGGAAATGGTGCGTATCTTCTGCTCTCGGAGCTGGAGGAGGTTTTTTCTGACCCGTTGCCCTTGTCTTGCCAGGCCGTTCTGGCTTTCACCGCGCCAGGTCATCGTCATACCCGTTGGTGCCGGCTACGTGCGTATTTTTTTGTTTCATTCAAGAATCTTGAACAACGCTGATTGGCCGCCGGTATACAGAAAGACTATGCGTTGCAAGTCAGCGAGCGACTCAAGGCGCTCGGCCTCTTCGTCGATGTGGACAACGGCGCGGACACGCTCCCGAAGAAGGTCCGCAACGGGGGAGATTGCGCAATACAACTTCATTCTCGGTATGCTATGTTGCTCACCCTCTCGCCCGCACCGTCGTTGCTCATCCCCTCTCCCATCCTAGTTGTCGGGGACGCGGAAATGAACTCGCAGTCTGTCAACGTGCGGAACCGAGACGACATCGGCAGCAAGGGGCGCGACGAGATGATGCCGCTGGAGGAGTTCGGGGCGAAGCTGGTGGCGTTGAAGACAAGCAGGAGTCTGCACAACAAACTGTAGATCTATCTTGTAAATACAACTTATTCAAAATATCGGTTTAGATGTCAAAAGGTGTGCATGTGCATGTATAAGCAAGATACGCGCTGGCTACGTAGGTACAAAGGAATGTGAATGCTGCCATCTCCCCGGATTCGCTGATAGCTGCATGCGTATACAGGCTACGTAGGTACAAAATTAATGCTATGATCGCCCTGGATTCGCTACTAGCATGCTCCTCTAAAGAATTAGAGATCAGTACGAATTCGCAAGAAAGAAAGTAGGAATGCGTACCAAAGATTCGATCGTTTCTCGCTCGGACGCGGGAAGTTCGCTGATTTGCGTCGGCGTCAAGTTTAAGACGATTGAATAAAGCGTCTGGAAAAAATATGAGTGAAGCTCTCGCCCTCGAGTCCCTCATTGCAGACATACCTGCGCTTCCGGATTGTTGCCACCCCCGTCTTTCAGTAGCTGGAGCAGCGGCTGGAGGCCCGACGCTTGCTGGGGCGGCTGTTGTGGAGGGAGGTGCGGCGGCTGCTGAGGCGGGAGCGGCTGAGGGGGTCCGGGCGGACCAGCTCGATAATATGGTGGCATGGGGGGCATGCCGGGCGGTGTTGGCTGCATATTCGGCTGCATGTGATGCCCGAACATCGCTCCGGGCGGGGGCCCGCCCATCCCCGGCATCATACCATGGACCGGCTGTGGCTGCTGCAGACGTGATGGAGGTGGAGGCCCGGGGTATGGCTGGTGTGGGTGGAGTTGCGGGGATGGCGCAAAGTTTTGCGGGGGCTGGGGTTGGAGGTGCGGCGGAGGGGGCGCAGAGCGGCTGGCGTGCGGACTGGCTTCGAGCATTCGCGTAAGGACGTCAGAAGGAATAATATTGCTTGTGATCAATCCCATGAAGACAGCATAGGCTACTTGGGGATGATTGCTCAAGAATTGGTGGGCTTGTTTCGGGTGGGTAATTACGAACGCCTGGAGTGTAGCACTTGATAAAACGATCGTGGAAAATTTGACGGGGTGAATCACCTTCATCTGAGCTAGGACTTCGATGAGCTGGTTTTCGGTCATGCCTTGCGCGATGGCGTGGGTGATCGCTTCTTGGGCCGTTCGCCGGGCACCAGCGGCTTCCCATGTGGTATTGTGGCGAGAATTTCACTCCCTTCTGGCCCGCGGTTCTCAGGGCGCCATTGCGAGCCCCGCCTCAGTTGGCCCGGGCCCACCAGCGTCCATGAGTTCTCCTCTCACAGTCGTTTTGCCTTCGAGAAAGGGATCGGAGTCGGCGAGATCAATGCGCAGTGGACGACCGCCCACGTCGGTATTATTTAGATTGCGTACAGCGGAGGCAGCAGTTTCATGATCTAAATTATATCGACCACGGTTGTTTCAAACGAAATATCAAGACGCGTTCGATTGAGGGTGATGTGCAACGTTGAGATATTGTGCGTAAGGTTGGAAGATTTGAATATTGAACGTTGAGTTGAAGTGCAGTTGAAAGGGTGTTTGTGGTCAGACACAACAAAGACACGGTCACAAGAGAAAAGAAATTGATGTACCCGCAAATTCACAGAATCCATAGCCTTTCGGTTTTCCTGTATCCCGATCGAATACGAGTCTATAAACATAGAGTAAGCACGGGGCAGATACCGTGTCCGGTTGAGTACCTAAATCCAACGACTTGGCCAACCGACTTGAAGACGTCGATGAGCGCATCCTCGCTCATATTGTAGGGTACGTTGCCGACTGGTGCGAATTAGAAAGACCCTGGGTACTGGGAAATAGCTCACCGAATACTACTTTACTCATAGTCAGAGGCGAATGAATGTCGAACGGAGCAGGATTTGTTTACTGATGCTTTTTCGGCAGGCTGATTGCCCCGATCAACTACACCCACTCCCATATTTGGCAATTTTCGTCCGAAATCGAATGATCGCCTGGAAAGACTTTGCCATGGATGATACTTATTTTCTTTCGCTCACGATGTTTCTGGGTGTTCGCCTTGTGCTTTTCTGGTGTGTTGGTAAGTATTCCCGTAACCGCGAGAGCAAATAGCAGATTGACGCCGGTGGCCCGATGTCCCCGAACACAGTGTGCCTGTTTCTTGACGCGGATTGGAAACACCATGGATCCGGTACCGACTGGAATTACACTTAGGGGCTTTGTCAAAAGACTTAGTCGAGCTGGCGCGGCACATCAAAGAATAGACAATGTGTGCAGATCCCGACAACCAACGACTCGGAAGACCTGCTCAGTGTAGCTCAGGTCAGCGAAAATAGAGCGCAACTCTCGGAACTCAGAGACGAGGTCACTGGAACTCTAGACGATCTTGTCAAACTAACCCAAGGACTTGACAATGCACAACCGTCGCTTGACCTCAGGCTGTTAACTGCACTTGAAGACTTGAAGAAATCAGTAACGAAATTTCACTGCTGTCACAAATCGTTGACTCTACTTTCACCTTCGCAGTCATTTGGAGAACATTCATAACAAGTGCCAACGAGCTTCCCAACACACTTTGTGGTTCAAATCTTGTTGGAATTGTGGCAAAATTGACCGGGAAATTAGACGACTCAATGAGCTTAAGCACGAGTGCCACGACCAATTCGCAGAATTAAGGTACAGTGTCCAACGGCAACAGACAAGATTAATGCAAAGTAAATGAAGGGGTATATAAACGTAGAGGGGCGATCGGGAACCCGAAGGTCGGGGAACCAATCGAAACCGTTAGGGATCCTAAAATGGTATCCTGGTTCGTATTGATCAGATAGTTGATCTGATCAATGATCGGGTTGTTCGGGTTGTTCGGGTTCTGGAAGTAAAATGAAAAGATGATTCATGACCACACGGACACAATCACTTGGATTGAAAGTGCCGCTGTCCGACTTGCAGACACGACTGCTCGAATAGAAGGGAGCGCAGCTCAATTCAGAGGTGCTATCGCTCAAATTAAGGACAGTACTTCTCAAATTGACCATGGAACCGCTCAAGTCACGGACACTACTGCTTGAATTGAAGGCGCCGCCATTCAGATCGCGGACACGACCACTCAAATCATGGCCACAACTACTCAAATTGAGAGAAGTACCGTTGGGGTCGCATGCACAACTGCTCGAATTGAAGGCAGCACCGCTTTGCTTGAACACGTCGCAAATGAGATTGAAGTCATGGTGTCAGTCACTCTTCTATGTTGACCACTTGAATGCTGAACTTCGTCTAGGCTCCAGCAAAGCTCAACAGATGGCTTGAGTATCCTCCTAATATAAAGAAGAGACAAGATGGCACGCAGGAGCCCCAGCATGAAGGCACTGGAGCTTGGTTCTTGGGCGGCGACCAGTTCAAAGGGTGGAAGGACAAGCCAGGATCTCTGTGGATTTGAGGGGATTGTAAGTCTCTCTCATTTCATTTAGTCCGGTGTCTAATTGCAGCCGGTATTGGGAAAAGTGTATTGAGGTGATCCACACCGTTTCTGAAAAAATATTTTCACTAACGAACGGTGTGCAGCTCAACAGTAATTCAGGAGCTCTTCAGTGAGTGACAACCCAAGACAGCTGTCGCTTATTTCTACTTTGATTTCAGGGATGAAAAGAGCCAACACGTGCAAGTGATGCTGCAGTTATCCTACAGCTCTCCGCACAGTCTCCGAGCCCGTATTCGGCTCTTGATGGTGTACAAAACCTCCCAAGGGCAAACTCTTCTCACCTATGAAACTCTTCTCAGTATCCTCGACAAGTTGGTTTTTGGAATTCTGGCATACATATATGCACTAGATGAGTGCAACGAGCATGACCATCTTGTCCAATTTATAACGCAACTCCGAGATTGGACCACCCGCTCATTACGCCTCTTGTTCACCAGCCAACGCCGTGAATTACTCACGGAGGCATTCAAGCATGCATCTCTTGTCACCCTCACGCCACAAGTCACAGAGAATGATATTGGACGGTTTATTGGCAGTGAGCTTCACAAGCTGTCACATCTGACAAGATGTGTGCCTGCCGGTGAAATCATCGAAAAAATTGTTCAAAAGAGCAATGGAATGTGAGTCTCTTTCTGCCCTGACAATTGCCAGCTATCGCCTGATAACTTGGTTCTAGGTTTCGCTTAGCTGCTTTGCTTCTGAAAGAACTGCGCAATGGTTTCAATCCGGATCTCGGGGCAATATTGTCGAGTTTTCCGGACAGCTTGTTTGGAGTCTACACCCGTTTCCTAGACTCATAACCAGTCTCTACGTTGAGTAACAAGGCGTAGTACTAGTAGTAGTTTGCAATTTATTTTGAGTTAATCCGATGAAAACTGAGCAAGAAATAAATTGCAAACTACTACATTCGGGTAACCCTTCCGCCACTTTTTTATTTCTTGCTCAGTTTTCATCGGATTAACTCAAAATAAATTGCAAACTACTACTATGCCTTGTTACTCAATGTAGAGACTGGTTACGAGTCTACCCGTTTCCTGAAACAAATTGGACACCACACGGCTAAATTCTATGTATCAGCAGTCCTTCGATGGGTCGCCTTCTCCTCTAGGCAGATCAATATCTTTGACCTCGAGGACACCCTTGTGTCCAATTTTTCAAACCCAGAGGAGTTTGTGTATGACCTGACGAGACGGGGCGAGAAAGCAGACAGGGTGTGTAAAATGTTGGAAGGTTTGGTGGTGAAAGAGGAGCAGAATTACTCAAAAAGGGGGACAGGTGGGGTTGTGAGCCTCACACATGCCTCAGTGAAGGATTATCTTTTATCAGAAAAAATCGCTCACGAGTACAGTGCTTACGACCTCAGGGCCGGATCTTCACACAAATGCCTCGCCCAAACGTGTCTGGGCTATCTTCTCCACTTCACCCACAATTCTCTTACTCCGGATAGACGGTACAACTACCCACTCGGAGAATATGCGGCCAGAAACTAGTATTACCACCTGCATCGAAGTGATGACCCGGCACTTCTATCGTCCTTGATTAGGGGAGCTCAAAGTAAACTTCGCCGGACGCTTTTTTCGCTTTTTCGCTGGACGCTTTTTTCTCATGTCAACTCGGGTTGTCACGTCACGGATGATTGGAACATTGATGGCTTGGGGCAATTATTGTCGAGACAGTCGGGCACGATGTGGGCGGCATCGCGCGACGTCGGCCGCCCGAGTTTTTGAGCTCGGGAGAGATTCTGAGGGTTTATTCCTCCCTGGAAGCGACCTTAAAAAGGTCAGAACATAGAGCAATGACCCTATACTCTAACACAGACGTTCAGCCGAAGGGAACTGCTCGTCAATTTTGAGTGTCGACGTCGTGGATGACGACGAGCAAGGCTGTTGGACATCGTGATCAATGATATGGCCTATTTGACACTTTTTGATGTGACAGTCCAGAGGTCGTAAGGTTGATCATGAGAAAAAAGCGTCCGGCGAAAAAAAGCGAAAAAAGCGTCCGGCGAAGTTTACTTTGAGCTCCCCTATTGTGTCTCTTTTGCAGGATGGCAGCAATCAATATGCTACTTTCTACAGCTGGTGTTGGTCCTTCAAGGTCGTCCAACCCCTGTGTCTGTGTTCGGAATTGGGTTCAAGAAGAAGCCAAATAATCTCCATGTTGCCCACAAGAGAGGCGGCTTGCAACGCGCTACCATACTCCCCGCCCACTGCGTTGACCTCAGCACCGTGCTTGATGAGGAGCCGGACTGACTCTATGCTGCCCCGATGTGATGCTGCTTGCAGCGCGTTGCCGCATATCCCGCTCGTTACATTGAACTCAGCACCCTTCTCGAGAAGGACGCGGATGATGTCGGCGCGGCCATTGAGTGAGGCCGCATGCAATGCGTTACCGTATTCTCCGCCTCCAGCGTTTACGTCCACGATACATGTGCTTGTTTTCTGTTTTTTCCTGCAGTTCTATCATCATATGTTGTGCACTTACATGAGGAGTGTCTAATCTATTCAGTATTGTGGATACGGCTGGCCTTCATGCACATCGTCCACAAATCTTCCGAGATACAAATCCCAGTCGGCAACTCTGCACAAAATATGAGCAAGCCCCCTCAAAGATTTGTGGACGGGAGATGCTCACCCGAAACTCGTCGGGGCTTGGGACCACAACGCAATGGTATTCGCGTCCACCTCCATGAAGTCTTGGTAGCCAAGATCATGCGCCGTGGTGCCGTCGAATCCTTGCACATTGCTAAAACCGGTAGCGAAACTTGGATCTTCGTAGCTCGTGGGCATGGCTTGGTCCTGAAACAGCAATTGGGCGTCGCCGAAGACCCCCGTGCTGCTTTGGCTCGTCGTTGAAGTGTCGTACCACTCACCGCCAGCGAGATAGTTCGGCGGCGCAGTCTCGAGCGCGGGGTCATACATCGGCGGTGCGAACGGGACAGAGAAAGGTTGGTGGTAGTGAGCAGCGGATTGGGGAGGAGCTACATCCGGAATGGGCGGCGGCGGAATGGTGGCCGGAGCCATTTGGACATGGGCCGGCTGTGCAGGCCGATCCACTGCGACAAGCTGCTGAAGGGTGTCTCTGGGGAACCAATGTGAACAACGCGAATCGTTGAGTCAAACAAAGATTAAAGTGAGACTCACAGCAAAGCGCCGGCCGAGGGCCATCTGTTAAGGAAAAGACATGAGCGGGGAACTATATCAAGGAACGCTAGCACGTACTGCTGTCGTTGCGCACTCAGTACAGACATGCAGCGATACACATCGGCGAGATCCTTCTCAGCCGCATTGACCTTGGCCATACCGCTCCCAGAGCCACCCCAAATGTTCAAGAGGAGCACGATGCTGGATGTGAACAGGGGCGTCTTCGCAGAATCAATTTAGAGACTAGCAGAGCCATATGAGGACAAAAGGCCATACCTGGCTGAACCACAGAGGGTTGTTTGGCCGGCGCTGCTGTTGCACTTGGGCGACGTGGCTGCATGCCCGGGCGGCCGTGTTGCAGATTGCGAGGGATGGAAGGTGCTAAGATGTCGTTGAGAATGCACAGAAAAGGTTTGCATGACTAGGACTAACCGTCGGGTTCGACGCACGCCGCATGGCTGGGATGAATGGACGGTGGATGATGATTCGGGTGTGGTAGTACGTGCAATAAGAACAGCAGATTGGTCGAAGGAGACATCGGATTGGATATTGTCGCGGATCCCAGCGAACTACACATCAGGTTATTACGACCGAAGAAACGACAGAGGAAACGGAAACGGAACGCACGATGGGCCGGAATCGTCTCGAACCAAGTGTTTAGGGCAGAGTCGAGCTCAACAACGACCTAGATATCGCAGGTTAATTCGGTTGTCGGCAGGGAGGAAAAGGGATACGCGCCTGCTCTTCCCATTTGTCATCACCCAGCCGATTAGAGTTTTGGTGCGATTCGTCGAGTACTACGATGAAGTTCAGTGGGCATCAGTATACGACGGATTCGTTAAGCGCACGAGAATTTTGCAGCTGAATGATAAGATGCGGTTCAGTTGGAGCATACAATCGAAGTATGCGATCTGAGACGGCTTTCCAGCAGGCTGGGAGAACATTGGAGTTGAATTATCGGGCGAACCGGCCCAATATTCATCGTCACATATGATGGGCATCTCAATATCAAAGCTGAGAAAATGGATGAGCCACAACCACAGGAGGAGGCGAGAACTTACTCGTGAGGTTGAAGTGCAATACAGCGGCCGAGGGCCGTGCTTATCTGGGCATCAAAGAGGAAAAGCACCCTGGAAAATATGAAGATGAGCAGGGAGCTCGCAAAAGTGTGACGAGACTCACCAGGGACGCGCGTTTTTCCAGTTCTTGTTCGAACGTTATCCGGCTTCGCATTTTAGACCTATGAGAGCCTATGTCTTGGGCCAGTCGCATTCCAAATCCAACAAGCGTCCAACACGTTCGGGGGCTGGATGTGCAGTCTAGAAATTCGGCAGCGAGCTGCAAGTGTGAAAAAGTGTAAGTAGTAAATTTGCAAATGAGTGGACCAGGACTTGCACAGTAAGTCTGAAGATCGTAAAGTGTAGGATGGGTTTGAACGAGATGACCCGAGAGTTTGACCTGGTCAAAGTATTTCCAGCCCGCTGTCTCGCCGGAAGGAGTGTCGGGAATCGAGACCCGGGGATCTGTAGAATACCGGCGCCGACACCGCAAACTAAAAGCAGCGTTCTTGCAAAAGCGCTGTGCTCCAGGTGAAAATGCCGGTTGACTGCAGCCTCGAATGTAGGACGGTGAAGGAGTGGTAAGAAGGTATTGACGTTCTCAAAATATAGTGAGATGAGCGAGGCCAAAAGATCGTCCTCGGGGAACGCATAGTTGGGCGGCGGGACCGAGGCAGGAGACTCCCACTGGCACAAGAAATGTTATGAGTGATCCGAGGGAGATAATCGTCAGAAGGCTAACCGCTTTAATTGTGTCGGGAATCGAAGTCGGGATTTGGTTCGCAGCTAGATCATGTGCAGACTTTTTATTCTTGGAGCCATTCCGGAGATCGACTGCAGCTTTCACGAGCATCGCACCGCTTGATTTACCTTGGAAACCCTGAGCAGCTGTATTGTCGATGGAGAGAGCGCGGAAACTCTCATCAATGTCGGCAAAAGTGAGGTCGTCAGAATGTGGTGTAGGGAAAGGGCTGTTCAGTCGGTGGATAGCATTGCTGATAAGCTGCACGGCAGGACTTCTCTCTGATTTGGCCTTCTCCAAGAGCGCCTCGGCCGTTTTCACTCGATTTTCCAATTCTTGGACATAGCTCTTGCTCAGATTTGAGGAGTTTTCTGGATTAACAGGCGGGTTTTTGCCGAGTCTGCTCAACCCTTCGTCAACAGAAGAAGAGCCGCTGTAGAGAATAATACCGTCACGGTCGATGGGTCAATGTACGTGCAGACAAAGTCGTGCTTGGTGCAATGATCGCATCTCTCTGCACCATCGCCTGGATACTCTTCAGCTCGCTGCTTCGCAATTATCTTGAAAGCAGCTTACAGCGCCCTTAAATAATGAAATCTTGGGTCAATAACCGCTCGTTATAATAAACAGACAGAAACCCACGTTTTTTACGTCTGCACATATCGCACGCTCGTTGAATGCGCTTCTGCTTGGAGATTGCGCGCTCGCGCTCGCTCTCGGAATTGTCGTCCGACGACATGGTGGTCGACTAAAAGATGGGAACGAGTACATCGGACTCATCGTCATCGGCCGGCATTTTCTATCACAGTGACACCGGCTGTGCTTCACCAATCCTTTCGTGCCGTGAAATAAGGATCTTGAGGTCACGGATATCGGCCGTCTGGCAGTGAGGCTGCAGTTTCCGGATGATGGCCGTCTCCGATCTTCCTTCCATCTGACCGTCCGAGTCGGTTCAAACTTCCCTGGCTTCCACGCTCGTCGTCCGTCGGCCTACCCAACACGATAGATACCCTGGTCCGAACTATGAAAGAGGCCGCTGCGACTGTACCGTACCTATCAGCGGTCCTTTCGCTCCTCAAAACGCGAGCCGCGCCGGATTGGGACCAAGGGGTCTAGGATAAAGTACCGCTAGTGCACCGCTTTACCGCTTTGGGTACCGCTCACTCCCGCTCAATACCGCTCATGTACCGCCATACCGCTCAATCCATGCCATTTCCACCTCCTTTGCCTTCTGTTTAGTCTCGCCATATGTGGAACTGCGCCCTGACCCTGGTCAACTCCGGAGCGAGCTATTTCTATTGCCAACTTCAATGGCCTCATTCCGCAACCCAAGCTCAAAGTTTCCTTCCCTTGCTTTGAACTACCGATGCACCGCACTCGTTAGTGTTTCTGAGGCCTACGAAAACACTGAATCTGAAGTCCCACGGTAGACTCTTCGGCGTCCCGACAATGTGAGTATATCTCTCGCAACTTTCGTCAATTCCTTTCGAATAAAGTCCCCAACGCAGCCTTTTCATTTGAGGCTATATCTACGCGTGGATGTCGGCGGGGGAGAAGGCGTCGTAGTGGATGTCGCCGGAGACGGCGTGGTGGTGAGAAATGAATCGCTAGGGGCCACCGCTGTCCATTTCCGCTGTTATTCCTAAACACGCCGGCGTCGTCGCCTCCATCGCGCCTGCAGCATACGGTAAACTCTTAGAATGCCTATGTGCACTAAGGTCGCTCGAGGGACACAAAAAGTGCACGTAGGCAACTCCACTATACGCCGCCCAATCTCAGCAACTCCATTGCACCCGCGCCGCGAACGTATACACATCCCGAGGACAAGCGATAAAGGTGAAGGGAGGCGTAGCTGTGGGACTATGATGCTTTCATTCAGAGGCGGCAACGGGCAGCTTTCGTACGGGGTAGGCGCGAGCAGCGGTGCGTCCACCCATCATCAATTAAATGTCTTATTGATGAGTCTGGGACGCAGGTCTGCCGCTTGTACCGCCAACAATGCACGCACAACTACCGCTTGTACCGCCAACAATGCACGCACAACTACCGCTCGACTACCGCGAAGCGTGCGAGTGCCACTCATTGCGCGTCTGAGTCCTCTTGATTGTAGTGCTGTATCTTTGATCGAGCATGTAATAACTTGCAATGTACTATAGGGTATGTAATTAAGAGATCTGTTCACCGGTCCCACCCTCAGTCCTTGACCGTTTCCTCTTGCTCCTCCGAGGCGGTACTGGTGGATTGTCCACATCCATCTTTGTCCCGGCATCCTCCTCCTCATCTTCGCCTGACTTTGTCTCATCCTCTCTATTGCGCTTCATGGGGATGCTTGCTGGACCACCGACATCGGACGGGACCAGTGGGGCATCAGGTTGAGCTCGTAGACGGGGCTGGGGTCGTGGCCTTTGTATAACGACAGTCAAATGTTCTCGATAGATGCCTGTTAACGAAGGTGCAGCCCACACGTATGCCGATGTGCTCGTGCCGATAGCAACTGTCAGTACAAAGTCAGGATCTATTGTAGCCTGGCTCGACGGCTTCCTCTTGATCTTGCAGAAATCTGATGCGAACATTGACGAGGAGTGAGTACCTTTCACACCTTGTGCTGCCAGCAAAACCTGTTCCGGAATAGTCAAATGACGAATAATGCAACCGTGCTTTGCCTCTGCAAAAGGATCATCGGGCTTGATCTTTTTCAGCTGCTTTGCACTAAGCCGGTGTGCCAAATGATATATCTGCATATCATCGCCCCACGACCGCCCAAGATATACCCGGAGGATGACAAGCTTGAAAAGGAGCATTGCAAGGTCCATCATGCATCGGCGCCACTCTTCTGACTCCCCCAATTCGTCGCTACTGGCAGTGCGCTTAATAACAAAGTGGAGGTGAGGGTCCATCAGCGAGTAGTCCCCAGGTAGTATATCAAGATCGAAAGTGCCGGTAAAATTTTGCGAGTGTTGCGCAAGGTTAACGGGTTTTCGCAGTGGTTCCCCAGGTTTGGCTTTGGGAGGCTTTAGTGCAGCGAGCATCCAAGCCTGGTAGTCATCCCAAGCCGGATGTGCGAGATGTCCGAGGCAGATATCAGCAATTGCGCCCTGAGCATCCACGAAGGCTTTTGTAATCTCCGGATTTGTGTAAGAGTGGTGGTCTGCGGCGTCATCGGTGAGTCTGTAGGGCCATTTAATTTCACCGCAGTTATCCTGGCAGGGGCTGTCAATGGCTGCTGTCTCTTTTAATAAACGAGGTGACAGACCTTTGTGTAAAGCCTGTCTGCTGCTACCGGTCCATGAGCAGACATACACATGACAGCGGTTATTGTGAAAGGTCCCTTCTGCATCGGTTTCTGGTTTCTGCCATAGATATTTCCATCATACCATTCTACGTCGACGTGACCTTGCTCGTGGGCCAGAACTTTCGCAGGATAATATATCCCTTTCGGCCGAGTCTGAAGCATGATATATTGGCCGATCCTGGGGAATGAATTCAATCACTGTACATTCATGTATTCGCGAGGCCACAACTCACAGGTTTGGATTCCAGGAAGTTCTTCCCGTGCTCAAAACACAGTCCGGGCATATCCACTCGAGATCATCTAGACTGTCGACGGCGAGATTAGGATCTTTTGCATCCACGCAGACAAGATGCGACCAGTCTTTGCACGCATTGCACTGTATGGTATTCCCGTCGGCATCTGTTTGCACAGTCTGAAATCTTTCCACATGCTAAACAATTGATACGCCACGGTGAAGGCGGGGCATCTGGGAGGCCTCTGTGGATCGGGGAAGGGGTCCGAGCCGCGACACCATTGAACTCAGTCTGGACATCTGCAGGAGAAGGACTCGAGTCTGCCGATTTTGGAGAATCAGGACGGCTAGATGGCGCTGGTAGCTTTCCTTTCTTCCGTGGTGAAGGTGTTTTTGGCGGAGGGAGGGCAACATAGTCGGTACGTCCATGGGTGTTCGGTGAGTCTTCGGGCAGCCAAAACATGTCTCGGCGTTCTACGACTCGGGTGTTGGGACGGGTAAAAATTGGACGCAAGGGTATTGTCGTAACAGATGCCTCAAACTCCAGTCCGATTTTCTGAGCCCGCGTGACCTGCTCCATGGTGAATGCGCGCTGAGCTGCGATACCTCCGCGTAAACGATATACCAAGGTCTCGAGCCTAAACCCCATAGGAACTGTCATGGAGGACAAACTTCCTGTGAGTGAGCCCTTTATTGCTGCATTATTTGGGACAGCGTGACCATCGTGTTTCATTCCATCGTAGTCGTACATCTTCTTCCCATCTTGCGAGAGAAACCGAGCACAGAAATGCTTCATTCCGGCGCTGACATATCCGTGACCAACAAGGTCGTAAACCACACCGGCAGCCTTGAGCGCCGATGGACGCTGACGAATTGGAGAAAATTGCTGAGGAATATCCCACTCATTTTCGTCTCCCGGGTTGACGTGAAGCACCAGCATCATAGGGAGCCCACTGATGATGTCCAGAACGGTGGCCTGCCCTTCACATGCCGTATCCCCGTCAACATGGTACCAGCAAGCCCTGAGCGGTGTATGAGGGCCGGAATGGATATGCGTGATATCCTGGAACCAGTTTTGCAAGTTACCGGCAAAGTATTTGGAATTCTGCGTTATCAGGGAGAATTGCGATCGAAGAACGACATTGGAGGTCTGCCAGTGGGGCTCTACCCCAACACAGCTTCTGAATGGAAAGGTATATGCGCGAAAGAAGGTATGGATCTCGTGTCGACCCCCGATGACAGGATCATTTTCGGCGAAGACATCGTACATCCAGGTCTTTGAGTAGGAAACTATTAGATTGGTCCTGAACCGGAGAATTATAATGTACTTACAAACATTTGCTCCATGCTCGACATTGACTTCACCGTCGTTTGTTTTGACTCCACCAGTAATCTTCTGAGGCCATCTCTTTGCATCCGTAGCAATTTGCAGCCACCTTCAAAGAATGCGGTCCCGCTTGTGGTATCAATGCTCGATCGTATGCGGATAGAGTTGGCAAGTTTCGACAAGAATGATGTTTGTGGCAAGGTGAGAAATAGGGGCTCGAGAGACGATTCGTAATCCCGCTCTGCTGTCACCCAGAAGAGCTGGAGCGAAGTGTCGAGCCAACAGGACATATTATCCCATGGGCAACCAGCGAAGTACTTCGGCGCTGATACGGTGCGTGTTCGCTTCGGGGCTCGTAACAGGCTTGAGCTGGTATCTGGTGGTCGGCTGTCTGTCTTGCCATTTAATCCGGTGCTACCCCGAGACCCCGATGAAAAATTCCAAGATTTCAATGCTCCCTGGGACTTCTGATATTTCCACTCCTCTTGCCTTCCATAGCGCACTAGAGTACCGTCTAAGTCCAAACCCGATTAATCATTGCAATTCCCGCCCAAGGTACTGATGCACTCACGCTTTTCGGCGCTTGCTAGCAGCTCATAATGCTCCATAAATTTTTGACGCCTTCCAGTCCGGCAAGAAGTGCGTGGTTCTTTCCCACCCCCATGTAGAGCTTGAAGTGCTGTGCTTCTTGGGGGTTTGTCGAATCAGGAAGAGAATTCCACAATTCTGGGGTCATGACGCGGTGAGATTTGAAGAGCATTGTGGCATGGCTAGGCCGCATCCACCAGCGGATCCAGTTTTCGGCCAGGGGAAATTCAGCGATAAACTGATCAGCATGCGACAGAAATTCGACCAGATTGTCAAACTCGAGCATCTGCCGTGCATAATTTTTGAAGATGTCGACTTTAGCGGGATGGACGACACCGCTGATCTTTCCGACTCTGTGAATCTGCGCTCGAAAGTGCTGTACACAGCCCTTCAGCAACTCCGAGGCCTCGTTGAACAGCTCTTCCTGACTTTTCTCGTTCGTGGGCTGAGCCGACCAATAATCTACCCAGGCTTGAATGAAACCAAGCCGCTCCGCTTCGCTGAAATCCAGGATCTACAAGAGATTTAGTTCGCGTCTGTTTTCCCGTGAAAAGGTAATCGCACATTTGCCAGCATTTCGTTCGTGAATTCAATGCCCCGTCTCCGGCATTCCTCGATCACGGATACAATCAGCTGAAGAAAATGAAGGCGGTAATGTGCGGTTGTCGCTCCATTGGAATAGCTGATCAGTCCCGGAACCCAGTACCTGGACGATACAGAAAAGATAGAGCTCATAAAGAGGAGTGCTTTGGGATCGGCAAAATAGGAGTGAGTCGCATCAGAAACAACGCCATTGACGGCCTCGTTCTCGATGTGATGGTCCTTCACCAGAAGCTCCGCCATGAACGGTGTTTGCATTGTGATCACCGTAACTTCCCCAATCGATGACTGTCGGATGAAACCAGGATGCGCCTTTTCAAATGCAGCAAACTCGGCAATCGCTCCATCCGGCCCCTTTCCGTTTCCTTTCCCCAGAGCCCGTCTTTTTTCATGCTTTATCCTCCCCGCATTAATTAAAACAGGGGAGATTTCAGCCACAGACTTTCCCGGACCATTGGCACCTGGAAGACCGACGAGAAGCTTGAGCGGCCCATCGCGGGGATGTGCGTGAACAATCTCCTCAAAGTTGTGACGTTCTTTTTGCGACAGGTGCAACCTATGGGTACTCCGTGCATGCTCGTGCTTGCCCCCATTCACGTAATATATCCCGTGCTTGAACGTGTACAAGGTCGAAATTACAGGGCACGTCTTGTGGAAAAGGGATGCGCCGCAGTGGCAATCCTTTGATAGCTGCTGACTGACGCGCGGTAGGGTTGATTGCGGCCGGATAATAATGTGACAGTCGTCGTTACTGCATTCAATCGTCCCTAGGCATTGCCGACGTGTGGTTTTGCCGCCCTGCCAGGTTTCCGAAGTTGCCGACTGATTTGGTTTCCCACCGAGAACGGTGAATGCCCAGTGCACCATGAGATTGTCGAGTTCTCGAGCCTCTTTCAACGTGAATAAATGAGAGAAATGGCCGTCTGGAAATCCATCCCAGACAATGGTCTGCGAATCAAGATCGACATCCATAGCACTGGATTGTGACGGTGTGCGCATTTGAGCATGATGTGTCGGAGATGGTAGGGGAGGTGTAGGGAGGGCATTCAGTGGGTTGGGCACCGGTATCCGGGGAAGGTCAGGGGGACGTGGCCGAGTCGGAGCCTTGACATACTGAGGGGCTTGTTCTTGCCGTGGCAAATCCTCTCTATTTCTGAACGACGGTGCAGGAACATCATATTCATCATATGCTGCGCCACGGAATGGATTTCTAGGGCGGGGGGGCAGCTCATAGCGCTGGTTCAAATGCAATGGATTTTCACGATGGCGGCTGGGGTAATCCGGGATATCCAAGTGATATGACCGTGAACCAACTGAGTTGCGATGGTCTTCGCGTAGTGTAGACATCCCTCGAGGACGTTGCCATGCAAAAATATTTCCTGCTCCAACACGAGCTGGAGATACACTCCGATTATGTTTGTCAAAACGTACCCGACTGGTCTCGCAACGGTTCCGCATTTATGTCTGAGAGATGGTCTATGAAGTAACAAGTGAGAAGCGGGATTAAAAAGAAGAACAATTTCATTCACACTGCGGCAGGGATGGCTCAAAAATAAAATTATAGGCTTTCCGGACGAATCCCTAAGAAACGAAGATTAGATTTGAATCGGGGATAGTGTGACAGCCAAGGAGACATACAAATACCATGGCAAGTAGGAGAATAGTTATAGAGGAATAAGGAAAATACGGGAAGCCAAATAAATGAGTGGCAGGTCGTGTCTGCAGTAATGCGCGAAGACCAAAATTCGGCACGTGCTAACAAATAGCTCAATCCGATCCGATGCCTCTGTGCAGACACAAACTGGAACTGTTCATAGCAAGGATGCGAACCCGAAAGTTGCGGCTAAAATTACTCCAGACACCATCGAAGAATAATTGTTCAAGGAACGCTCACAGAAGATTGAAATGATACGAGGGGCACAGAGAACGTTACCGAAGACGAGACTTTGTACCTACGCACACACATTGAATCAGATGAGAATATATGTTCTATTTGTGAAGCCGTCCAATTTTTCTACAAGCTGTAAGTCAATGCTATCACTTTACCTGACATTTTCAGAGCGTGATCATATTATGTCACTGTGCTGAGCCAATTCAGAAAATCTGAAGCGTTCATTCAACCCTTTCAATTCTTTGAATCTGATAATTTTGCTGACTTACATGGTCACACGGGCGTCCGATGCGCGGGCGCAAGGAGATGCACTGACAAAGTCAGTAATCTGGAATAGATAAGTTTTGAAATCAATGGCGCCCGGCGCGTGTTGTAGGTTGGAAGTATCAGACGCGGGGCAGGAAGAGGAAGATGAGAGTAAGAGACAAGGAGCCGCGATGCCTGCCACCCACGCCCAGACCGGACAAGTCAGAAATGCCGCGGCGATTAACAACTTCCTTTTTTGGAAGGATTAGCTCACTATACGACGCCGTGCTGCAATGCTCTTCTATTTTGCAGTAAAGTGTCATCGATTTATACTCTAGAGATATCGTGGCCTCAGCAAATCATGAATAATTTTGCATATCTAAATTCTAATATTCGTTTGCTTCTGGGTCTGCTTCAAGTTCGGCTCTTTCTGCTGCATCGAAGTCCGCCATGACAATACTACTTTTCGGAGAAGCAGAGGATCTCGGAAAAAAGAGGGGTTCTGGGGAGGTATCTGAAAAATGAAAATCTCATGATCCGGCACAAAAAATCAAATATATATATGCACTCACCATCGACGAGAAAATTTGCGAGAGCTTCTTCAGAGTGCAAGTTTTGATCAGAATCTACAATACTTGGATCCTCCGCAACTTCCGGATCGTTGGGAGACGTGATAGTTGAGTCACCACCCAAGGAAGTCCGAGTAACTTCATCAGAACCATCGTCAAGGAGGGATTCATCTCGGTCAGAATCTAAACCGCTTGAGATCGTAACTCGGGGTAAAATTAACAACTCACATTCCATAGAAGAAGATGAAACATCAAACCGAACCCGGGAAGTGGCATTCAGGTCCACCAGAACTTCGTCCCCCGAGAGGGACACCACAGGCTTGTTTTCGAAGGCAAAAAATTGTGGCCGTTCTTTTGCAAGTACAGGAAGTGTATGCGAAAAACGAGAATGCGAGTGTTCTCCAAAATTTTCAAATCTCGCACCTTGACTGTAAATATGAACAGTCCAATGAACTGTGCACTGCCGATGTTCGAGTATGGCCCCACATAAACAACGTTCTTCAAGTTGTTGCGCAATGTGGATTCCACGTATCGCAGGTGGGCTGCAAACACCACAAACCGTATTAAAGCATTGGATAGCCCCCAGACATCGACGCTGCGTAACCCTGCTTCGCTGCCAGGTTTCCGAGAGGTGTGTTCCTTTACTCTGATGGCCAAAAGCTTCAGAACTCCATTGAACGGCCAAAGAATTGGTGTTCCGTATTTGTTGGGGTGTCAAAAAGAGCACGAATGAGCCGTTCGGCCATCCATCCCAAGAACTGTCAACAGCAGGGGGCGGTTGAGCACGGGGTGGATGAGCTGAATTGTTTTGTGCTGGAAGTGGAGTATTGACTTGGGATTGTTTTGAAGTGGTGGCGGTTTCGGCGGGCCTGGGCTGGTCAAGCCTGACCGGAGAAGTGGGACCCGAAACACGTAGAAGAGGATTGGATTCGAGGTAAATGACACCGATCAGACGTCCTGACATGAAATATTGAGCCCGGCCACAAAGAGATTTTATTTTCACTTTACCATGAGCGTCATAATGCGAAACAGGAACCTTCTTTTTCGTTGACGGGTCCGGAATAACAGTCCCAATTAAATTTCCTGCGCCATAATTGAGACCTCAAGTACTGAAATACCAACAATTATCCCACCCTCATCGTCGTAATAAGGCAAGTTTGCATTGGAATCGGGTGTCGGAGGTGCCGGCAGAATTTGACCGATAAGTCTGCCTGGCGAGTCGGCGACAATAATTAGAACCAAAGCTCAGAAATTGAAAAAGACACTCGGAACCTTCATCATCGTAGTATGGAAGTGCTTCAGGATCTTTGCGAGTAAATAACGAGCGCAGCAAACTCTGAAAGCCGACTCAGACCATCTTCTGGACCAGTAAATGTACCGAGCCGGTATAGAGAACGTACAAAAGACATGAAATGTGCTGTGCGGCGGTGCAGTAGCACCTGCGGATGGTTGATGTGGAGTCCCGCTCAAGCCGTGATGGCGGTACAAGTACCGCTGCCGCGAGTACCGCTCACGAATTGAGTGGCTGTGCTACTACCGCTTGGGTCCCGCTTCAGTACCGCTCGAGTTCCGCTTCAGTACCGCTCGGTACCGCTCGACTCCCGCTCGACTCCCGCTCGACTCCCGCTCGACTCCCGCTGGTGTCCCGCTTAAGTACCGCTCAGGTACCGCTCGAGTCTTGCTGGAGTGACGCTGGAATGCCGCTTCAGTACTACTCCAAATAGCCAATAGTCGCGACTCGGTCGCTCCATTCCTACATAGTCCCGCCGTGGTGTCGTTTTTCACACAGTCCGAGCTATTCAGAGTTGTTCATGACCTGATGGGTTCTGGCGAAATCTCACTGCGAGTTCAAGTTCATTTTAATACACTAAAGAGCAGGGTCCACATCTTTGGACTTTGCCATCTTCGTCAGTGTCCTCATGTCGTAGATCATGGTTTTATATAGAAGACTTAGCCTCGATTCGATGACGGAGGATGTCTGGAGGACGAGCGTAGCCTGAAATAGACCTCCGTCATGGCTCGGGTCATGCGACTGGATTTATGAGAAAGGGACCGAAAGGAAGAAAATATTGTCTCGAACACAATTCCGTACGCATGCGAATCGGACTTCAGGCCCGACTATCCCATCCGTCAGTGATTTGGCTGGGACCCTCGCGTTTTTTTTGAACAAAACTGTCCGCATTGTGATGAGAAATAGAGGCCATTTTTGAAGTATATGCCGTGGGCCTACTATGATCAGTCCGACATTCGAGATAATTGGTGGTTACTGATGCGAAAATCCAATATTTTCAACGTACATGTACAATTATAATTTATTAAATTTTGCCCGCACGATATTTTCACGGGGGAGGGCGCGGCGTCGGACATTACGGTGGGCGACGCCCAACACGCCAGCGGTTTTCGCAAAAATTGCCGCGCGATTACCGCACGATTACCGCATTTAGAAGAAAAGCGGTGTACTTTCTCCTTGCCCGGACCAAGGGCCATGTGGGAGCCCTTACATCTGAAGCAACCATTGTGACTCGATCCTTCAGACATATAGCTGCTTCATTGGACTCGCGCAGGCGACATTTCTCGCAGCAATTCAAGCCCAACTCGTCGCCATCTCATATCAGGACAACTCGACGCGTCTCAAAGTCGCGACCAACGCGCTCGGATTTGCGGGTCTGCTTTTGGATGTCATTTCCGCGTGCCTCGCTCTGTTGGCGTCGAATATCTTGCAGCGGCACATTGCCATCGTAGACAAACAGTTGACTGCAATTGAAACCGCAACTGCAGAGCAACTGGATGATTTAAACGCCAACATTGACATCCGGTGGGCTGCCTGCCACCGGACATGTTTACCATCCAGCGTCGTACGACTGAGAAAATGGTTGCTCGTTTCACTGAATTGCAGCGAACCCTACCGAATGCCGCACGGGCCAGGGCAACAATGCGGAACTCAACCCTCAGACAGAGACTGCGATATCAGGACTTCAGGGGACCGGATATTCGTGCAATGGCGGAATCTTTGACGCATATTCAAGGCGCACTGTCCATTGGGGAATCCGCTGGCGGTGCTATATTGTACAGCATCCTCTGCTTCTTCGCATCTGTTATATGGCTGGTCGTCTCAACTCAGCCTCACATTGTGGATTGTATCTGCAGTCGTTCGCTCGTTTGTCATACATTTGGGAGTGTTGGGGATCAGTGAGCTTTCTGCCTTTGCGAATGCCACATTGAATTGACTCTTCCGTCTGTAGGACTTCCAAGTGTCTTTGACAATTAAGGATGTACTTTTTCATTGCAAATAACACCCCGAGAGGTTCAAACGGTTTACTGCAACGTCGTCACGGCTGCTCATTCGTGACGCGCCGAGGCCCCTTCCCTGTGTCTTAGCCACCCTTGATCTGCGCAGTCTATCCTCTTCGCCTATTTTCCCTTCTTTCCGGGTTATTTGAGGTCATGCATACCTGCTTCCTCCCCGGTCTTTCTGCGCTGCGATCTTCTTCAATTCGATAAGCTTATCTACTAGTAGTAATCCCGAATGCGGGCGTCCCGACTTCGACCATCATTGCTCCTTGGTGCCGGATTCACTCTGGGCGCTGACAGGATACTTCGGTCTCCGCAAGCGCTAAATATCAAGAACTGGTACAAAGTCCAGCAGCACCCGAGTGTCCTGGAAGAAAAGTGCTGCACACACCCGCCAGGACATCCTCGCAACCGCACCCGGGAGAAACGTCGGCCTGAAGAGCCAACCAACAGCGGGGGCGGCTGCCGCCTCCGCTGGCGACCGCCGCGACAGCGCAATGGCGCGCCGAGTCTCCGATTTGAGGACGCTGAGATGCGACACGACGCCGCGCACGATAGGTGCGTTATTCCTGATTTCTTTATCTCATTCCTCGCAGATGCTGACTCGGTCGTGGTAGAGAATCGTGGCGGGTCGATTTGGACTCGGACAGCGCGGGATGGATGACGGAAAAGGGAAGGGAATATATTCATCAGTAGTTACATACAATAGCCTGTTGGTACGTTGTTTCCCTCCTTCTCGAAGCTGCATGAATAGATCTGAGTAGAGTGAGCGAGAGTTAGAACCACGCACAAAAAGAGCCGTTTTCAACGCGACGACTGACTTGTAGGGTGCGGGTGAGTCGGAGCGCCTTCATAATCGTAGCGTAGAGGCAATGGCTCGCTGTTGTTAAAAAAAAGAAGGATAAGGGGCGATCGAGAGAGCGTACGCACTGGTCAGTGCAACGACGGACTTGAACAGGACAGCAAGTGGTGTGCTTGATTGTGTCAAGAGTCCAAATGATGAGAGTAGAGCGATGTGAGTTGGAGCGGCGCAGCATGAGAGCCCAAGAATGCGCAGCGGAGAAAGTGCGTTGGAGACGGACGAAAGGTGGGGTGATGGAGCGCGGAGGATGCTCAATGAGCGGAAAGAGCGTTTAAAATTGCTGCACGTATTGTGAGGCAGCGACGGTCTTGTCTAGCAAGCTCATTAGCATAAGGGATTCACAAGGAGGGACAGATACGCACAGGAAAGACCCTGAAGAGCACACGCGGGGCGACGTCGTTGATTCAAGTGTATTGCGGACGCCCATTTGCTTGGGGAAGAGTCTGGGCTGGAAAGGAAGAAGGAGCACCCGTGTACTTTGGCTGTATTGGATGAAAATGGGCGAGGAAGACGGGGGACCCGAAGAGCTGGACAGCAAGAGACGAGGCGGGCCGGGTGTTTAGACGACAAGCGGGGTACACAAGCGCACGGTCAAAAGTCCAAGCCATAAGATCGAGTGCGATGTACCGCCACTGTTGCGCCATCACTGGAGATCGGGCCGCTTAGCGCTTCGGAACGACCAATCCTCTACAGACGACGACATGTTTTCCAACCCACCCAGTCTGCTTCCAATGTCCCGTACGACAAATCGCAATGATATTAGCTTCAACCAGTGCCGTCACGGTCGATGGCAAAGCTGTTGAACCCAAAATAACTGCGGAACCGCCTTGAGATGCCTTGTCAACTCTCACATTCACTGCTACGTTCTGCTGTCTAAACCTACCATGGGAGCACGCACTGGTTTTCATCACAATCGCAACCTTCGTCAAAGACTTAATCGAGCTGGGTTCGGAAATCAAAGACTCGATAGACCGGGTACGCATCACAAGCAACATCCACGTTACAACATACCGAGTGTTGACAGGTTGGCGAGAATAAAGAGGAACTCTCGAAACTCAGGGATGAAGTGACTGGTACTCTGGACGGGTCTCACCACACTTACCCAAGGGTTTAACAATGCGCACCGTCCCTGGAAGCTGTTAACTGCACTTGAAGACCTGAAGAAGTGAGCAACGAATCTCACCGCTGTCGCAGGTCTTGACTCTACTTTTACGCTCGCAGTCATTTGAAGAGCGTCCATAGCAAGTGCCAACGAGCTTCCCAGCACTCTTCGTGGTTCAAGTCTTGGTGGAATCGTAACAAAATAGACCGGGAAATAAACGACTACATGATCTCAAGAAGGATTGCCACGACCAATTCGCAGTGAGCAAAACCGCGCTCCTGAATTGAACAGGTTCTTAGAAGTGCTAGTTGTTCTCCACCGCCCGGACCGAAGGGAAAGTCGATCGAATCGCAGATACGACTACTCGGATCGAAAGTGCCGCTGTTCAACTTGCGGACACGACCGCTCGAATAGAAGGCAGCACGGCTCAATTCACTGGCGTCATCGCTCGAATTAAGGACAGCACTACTCGGATTGACCAAGGAACCGCTCAACTCACGGGCACTACTGCTCGAAACGGAATGCACCGTCATTCAGATCGCGGACACAACCGCTCAAATCACGGACACTACTACTCGAATCGAAGGCACCACTATTCAAATTGTGGATACGACTGCTCAAATCACGCCACAACTACTCGAATTGAGACAGGCACCGCTGAAGTCGCGCGCACAGCTGCTCGACTTGAAGACAGCACCACTTTACTCGTGGATACGACCTCACGAATTGAACACGCCGCAGATGAGGTCGAGGTCATGGTGTCAGTCAGCTCCTCTATGTTGACCACTTGAATGCTGAACTCCATCTAGGCTCCAGCAAAAGCTCGAGAGGTGGCTTGAATATCCTCCTAACATGAAAAGAAGACAAGACGACATGCAGGAGCTCCAGTACGAAGGCACTGGAGCTTGGTTCTTGGGCGGCGACCAGTTCAAAGGGTGGAAGGATAAGCCAGGATCTCTGTGGATTCAAGGGGATTGTAAGTCCTTCCAGTTTCCTGTTGTCCGGTGTCTAATCGGTTGTAGCGGGTTACCGGGAAAAGTGTTTTGAGGTGATCCGCACCGTTTCTATATAAATATTTTACTAATGAACAGCGTACAGCTCAACAGTAATTCGGGAGCTCTTCAGCGAGGGGCTACCGAGCAACACGGCTATCGCATATTTCTACTTCGATTTCAGGGATGAAAAGAGCCAACGCGTGAAAGTGGTGCTGCAATCGGTCATCCTCCAACTCTCCGCACAGTCTCTGAGCCCGTATTCAACTCTTGACCGACTGTACAAATCCTATCGAGGGCAAACCCTTCCCACTCATGAGAATCTTCTCGCTATCCTCGACGAGTTGCTCTCAAATTTTGAACATACATATATTGTCCTTGATGCACTCGATGAGTGCAACGAGCATGATGGCCTTGTTCGATTCATAACCCGACTCCGAGATTGGTTCACCCGGTCATTGCACCTGTTGTTCACCAGTCAGCCCCGTGAAATATTCACCGAGGCGTTCAAACACGTATCTCGTGTCACCCTCACGCCACACATCACGCAGAATGATATTCGACAGTTTATTAACAGTGAGCTTCACTCACTGTCGCATCTGACACGTCGCATGCGTGCTGAGGAGATTGTTGACAAAGTTGTAAAGAAGAGTAATGGAATGTGAGTCTTTGTGCTTTGATAATTGCTAGCTATTGCCTGATAACTTGATTCTAGGTTTCGCCTAGCAGCTTTACTTCTAATGGAACTGCGCGATGCTTTCAGCCCGGATCTCCATGCAATATTGACAAGTTTTCCCGACAACTTGTTTGGAGTGTATTCGCGCTTTCTCCAACGAATCCATCCCACCGCTGTGTTCTATGTATTGGCGGTTCTTCGCTGGCTCACCTTCTCTTCTGAGCTGGTCACTATGGCCTACCTGGAAGATGCTCTGGCATTTGATTTTTTGAACCCCTCGGAGTTTGTGTATGACCCGGCGAGATGGGGCGAGAACGCAGGCAGGGTGTACAAAATGTTGGAAGGACTGATAGTGGTAAATCGGGAGTGGGATTTCTGGGGAGGCGAGGATACGAGGACCGTGACCCTCGCACATGCCCTCGGTTGAGGATTATTTCGTTCAGAAAAATTCGCCCAGGAGTACCCAGGATACGACCTCAGGGCCGGCCCCTCTCACAGATTCCTTGCCCAAACCTGTCTTGGCTATCTCCTCCAGTTCGCTGATCATCCTCTGATTTGTGAAACACAAACCAACTATCCGCTCGGACCTTATGCAGCAGAAAACTGGTATTACCACCTGCATCACAGTGACAATCCCATGCTCCTATTGTCCTTGGTAGTGTGTCTTTTGCAGGATGGAAGTAGCCAATATGCTTGCATTCAACGACTTGAGACAGCCCTTACAGGATCACTTGCCAGTCACCAAGCCGCTGAGTGTGTGTTCCCAGTTGGGTTACACTGAGGCTGTCCGCTTTCTGCTTCAAGACGGTGCTGATCCCAGCACGGAAGACAATGGGTACACTGCATTGCAGGCGGCATCCCAGACTCGGCCAGCGGTACCTAGACATTGTCCACATCTTGCTCCAGAGCGGTGCCAATGTCAACACGGTAGCGCTGGAACAGGCACGCACAGATTGCTACTGGAATATTGTTCGGATGCTCCTCCAGGAAGGCAGCATCCCCATGCTTTGGCATAAAATGGATCACTGATGAGCTGGAGATTACGTTGAAAGACAACAGGTTGGAAACCGTGCAAATTAATGCTCGAAGCGTGGATTCATCTTGGAGGTACCCAAGTTCCCCCTCACCACCTGGTGGTCATTGCTTCCGAGCAGGGTCAATCGGATAGTGTCCGTCTGCTGCTCGAACATTGCGCCGACGTCAACGCAGCGGACAAAGAATACAGTGCATTGTGTGCTGCATCACTCAATGGCCACTTCGACACCATCCATGTCCTCTCGAGAAGGGTGCTGAGGTCAATGCAATGAATGGGAGATACGGCAGCGCATTGCAAGCTGCATCCCTTCCGGGGGAACATAGGGATTTGCCGGCTTCTTCTCGAGAAGGGGTGCTCAGGTCAACACAGCAGGAGGAAGATATGGCAGCGCGTTGCAAGCTGCATCTATTCGAGGCCGAATAGGATCTGTCCAGCTTCTTCTCGAGCAATGGCGCCGACGTTAATGCAACAGGTGGAATGCATGGCAGCGCGCTGCAAGCCGCATCTCGCAATGGCCATGTCGATATAGTTCGCGTCTACTTCTTGAGAAGGATGCAGATGTCAAAATGCAATCGGCGGGCTTTCTGGCACCGCCTTGAAAGCCTGCGGCTCGCCTTGACCAATTGGGCGGAAAGAATTGCTGGCACGCTAAAGAGATTACTCGCATCCTTCTCGAGAACGGTGCGCACGAGGAGGATATGACGAATGGCTCAGAGGAGGATGTGGACGCGCGCGATTCTTCTTCGGATACCTGGTCAAATGCTGCCGCCGTTTCTGACAATGAGGAATGCGATGCTCGACTCATCTTCGGATGACAGCCCCCCTAGCGAATCTGACGACTAGAATGCAGAGGAAGGATCAAGTATTATATTTCACTCCAAGCTGTATTCATACAATACCTTGCACGTATATAAGTATTATCAAAAAGGTCCAGTTGGAAAGAAACGCAACGTCCTGGTCATTGGGTTACTGCAATGGTGATTAGGTATGTGGGTGAAGTGACAAAGCGACGACATACATATCGGGGGATGGACCACAAGCGCATGACATCTTCCTATTTTCAGTAGCAAGGTACGAGCTGCAACGGCGGGTACGTTCTTCCTCCTTTCTTGATCTCGTTCCTCGCAGACGCTTCGGTTGCGGTACAGAATCTTGGCGGGTCGATTGGAACTCGGACGGTGCGCCGCGTGGGACGAGTGACGAAAACGGGATTATATATTCATAAGTCGTACACGAATATATATTGGGGCCGGCGGTACTTGGCCAGGTTAGGTACGTTGTTTCTCTCCTTCCAGTAGCCTAAGATGGAAGGAATAAATAGTGAGCGGGAGTGAGTGCGAGCCAGAATCACACACCAAAAGAGCCGGCTTCTACGCGGCGACTGACTTGAAGCGTGCGGGTGCGACCAACGCGGAAGGAGTACGCTCGCCATCCTAACGTAGAGGCAATGGGTTTTACTGTTCTTGCCCGCTGTATTCGGAGGTGGGGGCGGGAAGAATTATGGCACTCGAAGATAAACAAGCAAAGAGAGTACGCACTAGTCAGCGCAATACAAGAGTCAACGCGCGTGTTCTTGGTTCATAGCTGTAGGATTCGAATAACGAGGGTGAAGAGCGATGAGAGTTGGGGCGGGCGCACTATAGAATGCGCAGCGAGAAAAGTACATTGGTAGGGCGAGGCGATGGCAGGCGGAGTCGCGTTCATCATGCGTTACACGAGCGATGGTCTTGGTGAGCAAGCGCATCAGCACAAGGGATTCAAGAAGGAACGCGCACGCATGCACGCGAAGCGTCGCAGGAACGACCAGCAGGAGATGATGGGGTTGTGGTTCCTTCCGAACGCTGACTTGCTTGGGGGCGGAAGTACGGGGAGGAGTTAGGCCACGAGCGTGGAAGGAAAGGGTTCGCTGCGCGGGCGTATTCGGAGGCGGGGCAGACAACATCTTCAGCGGGTTCTTCAGAGCAGGATGTAAAAGGGCGCAGCCACCGGGTATTGTAGACGTCGAGGTAGACGAGGCCGCGGTTGGTGCTGTTCTTGCAATGGGCACACGTCCAGCACGGGAAGGAGGAACAAGGAGGCCGCACATACGCACAGGAAAGGGCTTGAGGAGAATGATTGAACACGAGCGGGCAGATATCGAGGACGTAGCCTATTGTGTTTTGCGGACACGGGTTTGCTTGGAACGCGCGGGAAAGGAAGGGTGCTTGTGTACTGAAGATGATCGTGGAGGACGGAGCGAGAAGCGAGACAGGGCTGGAGCGAGAGACGAGCTGAGACGAGGCGGGTGAAGCCCAGCGCGGAGGGAAGGCAGACAGGGCGTTTAGGACGACAAGCCAGGTACACAACGAACCGCAGGCGCGGATGCCGATATAGCTATACTACTCAAGCAAAAGCGTCCTCGGCGAGCGAGTCATGCTGACCGCGATCGCTCAGGCTCAGCGGACACCGCCACCTCGGCCACCCTCAAAGACGGGAAACCGCTGGCTCCGCAAGACGCAGCGGAGGTGGGACCCCGCCGCTGTCGCCGCCCTCATCGCCTCCGACGCGTGCCCTCCCCCGACCCCGACCCGTACTGCATCGGCGGATCGCTTAACGCGGTGGTGTGACCGCACTAGGCTCGTTTCAGCCTCTCTAGTCTACCGGGCGTGAAATCTGAAGATAGTCGTTCAGATCAACGTATACTAGAGATGACCGCACTACCTACGAGCTCGTACGCGCGGATCCTGCTGTTCGCTGCAGCGTCCTGCGTGGCGTCCTGTGTCTCTCTTGCCCGCGATTCTACCTCACAGCTTTTCACGGGTGTGAACGATTGTCTTTCACAAAAAAAGCCGTGAAAAGTCGTTTACAAGACTACCTCATATCCACCCATCATTCGTTAGTTCAGTTATTCCTCCTCTCGCGTTCGGCGGACAACCCCAGCGACCGCTCGATAGAAGATACTGTTCTCTATACATACACACGAGCGACTGGAGAACAGGGGTCATCCCAACCGCAATGACAACGTCGCAAACCGCACTTGATGCTAGCCGACGGCTCCAGACGTAACGGCCCGCTGTTTGAAGCTGTCGAATTCGTGGTATTCTGGGTTCAGGAACACTTTGACAGACATATGCATGTTGATTCCGCTAGCTAGAACATTATTTAAGTTATTTAATTCGAGTTCCAACCTGTTCCAACGATTTGTCACTTGAAAACAATGAACATGCCGAAAGACCGCAGAGATCAAGGATTGAGTACAACCGCGCATCGAAAACAATCGCCCAATAAAAACTCGCACCTACCACTGATTCACCACGCAGCAAAAAAATTGGATCGGTACTGATAGTCCGCGAGGGTGACAAGAGTGTACAGTGATGGGAAAGTTATCAACAGACTACAAGAATCGAATCTGTCATTTAAATATATTGTTGGCCATTGAAGTAGAGGATGCTTACCTCCAGGCAGTACTGGGATACAGTTATTATCGAGACGAAGTCAGAACCGAGAAATCCACATTTTGGCGATACCATACCAGTTAGACCTGCTCATCCTCCAGCATTCTGGTTCCACTCGAACCACCCCCACCCAGTCCTTCCATCCTCCAGTCGGACACGCCCCCAGGCACGATCAACAGGCTCACCCCCCCGTCGTCGCTCACCAGCCGCAACGGCGCGTGGCCCACAGGCTCGACGCTCACTCTCACGGCCTCCCCGCCGCGCGGCGTGACCGTCATGTCCATCTTGCTAACCAGCCTTCCCTCATCTCCTCCCGCGACGTTGTCGTGTGTCTCCCTGCACACCACGCCCGCCTCCAGCTCGCGCACCTCGCCGCCTGTCTGCTGTACGTACCCGATGGGCATGCGGGCCCGCCAAAGAAACGCAGCTCGGTCGCGTGGTAATGTTCAGGGCCGAAATGGAAAGAGTTCCATACCCAGTCCAGGGCCCAGAAGTCGCGTGCCGCCCAGCTGTGGTCGCGCTGGCCGGGGACTTTGTGCAGCTTAGTCTCTTGGCTGTCGATGGTGACAACCCCGGACACGCGCAGGGATTTCGTACCGCGTGCTGATACGGTACTGGTACGGCGTTCCCGCATTGGTAAGTCAGGTCCAGCACCAGATGCTCATCGGCTGAGCTGGCTGGGTCCCCGCGCAAACGCGGTCCGGTGCGTCGCAGGCAGCCGCCTTGCCGGAGAAGCGGCGGTACGTCTTCAGTTCCTCGCCGGGGCCACATCGTGCGTGACCTCGTATGCTCCGCCTGGATGTGCAGTGTGTGGCCGCTCCCAGAAGGCGGGCGCGACGTAGTCCTCGAACAGCAGGAGCGGCTTGCCGGTGCGGGACACCAGAGCCGTGTACCAGTTCCCTTTCAAGTTGGGCGTCAGCCCCAGGCGCACCCAGCCGGCGATTCCCTGAGCTTCATCGACAAAGTCAAAGTACAAGCTCTCGCTCCAGTACTTGTTCTCCTGCACCGGATGAGGCAGCTCATCTTGCGGCTCCGGCTGCAGCGGCGTCCAGTCCTGAACACCGGTGGCTGGCGCGCTGGGCAGAATGGCGAGAGCGTCGAGCTCACGCACCAGCTCGCAGTGGCGCGAGAGCATCGTGAGGAACATGTCGTCGCCGCGATCCGTCTGGCGCACCAAGATGCTGCTCACGATGGCCATTGTGACTCCGTAGAATGCGTTCATCCGCAGGTCGTGCTCCAGTGCTCGGGGTCACGAGCGGCTGCCCCCCGGTTGCGACAGTGAGCGCGTCAAGATATGTCTGCAGCAGGTCCCGCAGCCAATCACGGCGGTCGGTCGGGTCCAGACACCCGCCGAGGAAGTAGGCGAGGTCCGAGGCGAGAGGGCCGACGTTAACAAAGCTGCCAGTCAACGACCCTAGCCTGGTCCCCCCGCCAGGAAGAGCATATTGTCCATGCGGTAGTCGCCATGGGTCACGCCCAGAAGCGCCATCGCATCGGGCTGCCGCATCGCGTCGATGAACCACGTAACTTTGCACCCAGCGCTCGCAGATGCGAGGTGCTCGGGTGTCACGCGCCCGCGGTAGCGCTCCTTGAAGGCGCGGAACAACTCCTCGAACATTGCCGCATTCGCGCGCGCGCCCGGGCCTCCTGCACAATCCACTGGTTCCCCGCCTGCTGCGCAAGCGGCAGCAGCGCGCCGTGCAGGCGGCCGAGTTCGGTCATGGGCCAGCCGCGCCTGCGCGAGGGTGGCCCCGTGCAATCGTTGCCGACCAACGCATCGGTGCCCACGTCCTCGAGCAGCAGCGCGAAGGAACCTGAGTCCTTGTCGTACGCGGAGTAGTAGCAGCCGGGAACGCACGGTGTTTTGGCGGCCACAGCGGACGCGAGCTCGTCGTAGAAGCGCGTCTCGACGTTGTAGATGCCCAGCGAGAGGCCGCTCGCGCGGCTGCGCGGGTCGCGAGACGCAATCTTGAGGATCACAGTCGCGGGGTTGTTTTCTTTCTTCTCATCCGAGTAGGACACGCGGAGCCGGTAAACCTCACCAACTTGTCCAGTGCCGAGCGCTCTGCCTCGAGTCGGCCACCGCGGGATTGCCGAGTATGGCCCCGAGGAAGGACGTGTGAGGTGGTCGATCGTCTCAACCACAGGCGTTCGAGGCTCGGCTTGTCCATGTTTTCGTTTTCACTCTCGCTTATCAGTTGTGAAAGATGGTGAAGGGCCTCATACGGGTAGGCACCTCGTTGCAGGCCCGTTTTTGTTTATGCTGCCCTTTCCACACGGCGGCCGTTATGTCAGGCTTTCGGATCGAAGACGAAGGGTGATAGTAGGAGCTGCGGGTGTTTTCTCTTTTGTTGGCCTTCGCGTTCAAGGAATGGACAAAGACGGAGACGTGTAGACTTGCGACTGGGGTGAGGGAGCCCGGAGCGAACAAAAGAAGAGGGAGTTGAGGCCAAAATAATGTTATGCGCAGAGGGGAGCTTAATATTAATGAGGTTCGAACTCGGTGTAGATTGAGCGCTCGGAAGGTTGAATGCGGATCGATGGGAGTAAACGGTCTGCTGGTCGGCATTGCCAAAAGCCGCACACTATTGAGTCGCACACTATTTTGAGTCAATAGTGTGCGGCACACTGCGCGCTATGTCCCAGTATGGCACCATTGGGCAGCTGATGTGCCGAAGATTGGCAATCATGCCTCGTGGTGATTTTGGGGAGGAATGACGAGAAGAGTGGGACTCCGAGGAGTGGGACTCGGCGAGTCCACTCCGGTACTGTACGTCCATGTATGTAGCAACGCAGCGCCCAACCGTGACAGCCAAAACAGTTTTCGGCAACGCAACCAAGTCATTCGTTACCGTGACTGTTGCAAATTTGGGCAACTGTCCATTGTAATTTCCCCCTTACAACAGCTCGTGGGGTGGCAAAAGGCTTAAAATCAGGAAGAGAAGCTTTGTGGAACAAGCCCCCATGGTCTAGAGGTAGTCTCGTACCCACCGTTCTAGGGCGTGCTCAGAGAGAGCAGTAGATATTTCTATACGGAGTTTTTGATGTTGGATTGTTCAAATGGTGGCGAGGCAGAAATTGATGAAAAGTGATGGGGGCACTGCCCTAGTAGGTTCGGAACAAGCCCGCTAAGTTCCTCCGGCCCGGCGCGCCGGGGTACCTTCTTGAAGGGGCTTGCTTCAAAGTCCGTCAACAAGCGGGTTGCCGATTCCTTTTTTTCTGCCCTCACATCTCGCTACTTGCTCTAGGTTTTTTGTAATTTGTATATAATATGTCTGTATTTGTCTACCCAAATTTTTCCGAGCAAGAAATGCGTTTCAAAATGATTATGTTTCCGTGTCAATGTGGCCCATCCCATTTTTTCGAAATTGTGCTCTGGGGTCTAGGAAATCATAATCTCATGGAATTTGCGGAGGGATACAATAATATGTATCTCGCAGGAGTGTGCACACCGAAATTAGGATTTATCCATTCACTCACCATGAAGTCTCGCCGCCTCAGGAGAGACGAATCGAATGTCACCATGTGTGACACATGGTGACTACGTGTCGCGCCCGCGTCGCGCTAATGCGATGGCCACAGCACCGGCCAGAGGCTATGGGTGTGAATCCAGACTGGGCAGCCTTCTATCCCAAGTCTCCCCTGCTCCAGACCTCCAGAATCCTCAAATCCAATGCCAGCTTCTGTTTTCATTGCTCCTTTTCTTCGGGCTCTCCATTCAGCAATTCTTGGTCTTCCGCTTTGAATCTACAATCCCAACGTCAGACATCGAGCGGGAATGTTCATGGGCAATCACCCAAACCATGGATTCGCTCCCCAGCGCATATTCAAGGCCTGCACCACCGTTTCCCTAAAAGTATCCCGCACCTGCACTCGACAATTATCAGGCCATGCATGGATGAGATTGCACTTCAGGAAAGCGACAAGGTCATGAACGACCCTCGTTTGAAGGTTCGATTGAAGGACTGCACCATGGACTACATCCGAAATATCCTCAATCCCGGATATTGCCCGGAATATACCTCGGACCTTCAAATATTACACTCTTCCATAACCCGTGCCCGCGACCAATAAAGAATCGTATCCCTGGCGGAGCGGCGAATAAGCTCTGCTTGCCAGTCGTCCAGATCGAAACCAGCCCGAGTCGCTCGCGAGTACAGACTTTGATGTCTTCAAGCGTCTCTTTCAGTACTTTTATGCCGAGCAAACGGTCAGGTGGATTTTTGCGCTTCCTGGGGTGTCTAGAACACAGTGACGAGTTCCTTTGGGGGTTACGGGGAGCCTGCCGAGGACCGTTCGTGTGGGGGCTCATATCGCGCTGAGGATGATTATTTTCAAATTATGTCACGTCGCGACGCGGTTGTCACATTGCGACACGCGACGCGTTTTGGAATCGTCTGAGGTATAGGACACAACCCCGGCTAGATAATACCCAGTTTCGACGTGTCATTCGTAGATACATACTGGCAGTAGCTTCAAATTGAATTCCGGGTAATCCATCCAAAAATAAATATTTTTGAAGCTTCACAAAAAAGGGTGTTTTTGGGTCAACTTGCACCCCTCGGAACTCGACTGTTTTCTCAATGAAATCCTTCGGACTCTGTTGTAAAGTCATAGCTATACTGATGAGCTAAAACTTTTACCAAATAACCCTCGGTGCTCTGACGCCGCGTTTGTGTTACTGGCTAGTGATTTTCAACCCCCGGATTTCCGGACTTTGAAGCAACCCCTTCTGACGAAGGCCGTGTTTGGTTGCTTGTTTGGTTTGATGGATGGTCCGGCATTTCACGGCTTCGTCAGAACGGGGCTTGTACCGAACCTACTGCCCTAGAACATGGCTGCGGGTGATTGTTTTGATGGATGTTCCACAAATTTCGAAGTCCGCCGAACCCCGGAAGATCTGGAGCCGAGATTAGGCCAACGCCAGCTGCAGCGGGATTCGGCTGTACAACAGCCATCAAAAGTGCGCTCGCTTAGCCAACAATCATCGCCAACCCGTCGGGCACGCCAAGGATTAATATTTACCTGAAGACTATAGCTAGCCGGTGATCCGTGAGGAGTGGCTGTTCACCTGCCTTTCTGAGACCTTGACAACTCTCACCTTCACTGTTACGTTCGGCTGTCCAAACCTACCATGGATCCCATATTGGCTATCATTACGCTCGCAACCTTCGTTGAAGATCTAGTCGAACTGGGCCGGAAAATCAAACACTCGATAGACCAGGTACGCATCAAGGTGAAGTTCAGCGGTTTTATGTATACCGGGTAACGGCAGGTCGGGAAAATAAAGTGCAGCTCTCGAGCCTCAGAGACGAAGTCACTGAAACCCTGACGGTCTTGTCAAACTTACCCAAGGATTTGACAATGCAGAACCGTCGCTTGAATTATGGACTGCACTTGAAGACCTAAAGAGGTGAGTACTGAATTTTATCGCCGTTGCAGGTCGTTGACCCTGCCTTCACGTTCACAGTCATTTGGAGCGTATTCATAACAAGTCCGTAAAAGCTTCTCAGCACACCTCATGGTTCAAGTCTTGGTGGAATCGTCAGAAAATAGACCAAGACATTAAAAGACTGATTGAGTTCAAGAAAGATTGTTATGAA